>BHFT01016763.1:0-38478 GCA_004320025.1 Laticauda laticaudata
GCACCACAGCATGTGAAATTGATTGTCAATCAGTGTTGCTACCTAAGTGGACAGTTTGATTTCACAGAAGTGTGATTCTCTTGGAGTTACATTGTGTTGTTTAAGTGTTTCCTTTAGTTTTTTTTTTGAGCAGTGTATGATAAATAATGGAAAAATTAAAAATAATAGCACTATTCAATAATAGCAATATTCTCTCCCCCTTCCTTCTTCTTTTCTTTCTCTCTTTTTCTTTCTCCCCTTCCTCTTTCTTTCTTTCTCTTTCTCTCCCTTCCTCTTTCTTTCTCTTTCTTTCTCTTTGTTTCCCTTCCTCTTGCTCTTTCTTTCTTTCTTTCTTTCTTTCTTTTTTCTTTCTTTCTTTCTTTTTCCCTTCCTCTTTATCTTCCTTACTCTTTCTTGCCCTTTCTTTCTCTCTTTCTCTTCCTTCCTCTTTCTTGCTCTTCCTTCCTTCCAATTTTTCTTTCTTTCTTCTTTCTTTCTTTCTTTCTTTCTTTCTTTCTTTCTTTCTTTCTTTCTTTCTCTCCCTTCCTCTTTCTTTCTTCCTCTTTCTTCCTTTCTTGCTCTTTCCTTCTTGCCCTTCCTCCCTTTCTTCCTCCCTTCCTTGAACTCTCTCTCTCTCTCTCACACACACACACACACCTTTTCCGGGAAGAACTTATTGGGCAAACTCCAGAGCAGCGAGCAGCAGGACAATGAAGAAAGCAGCAGACCTAGAACATCCATCTGCTCTCCCTTTCGAAGCACATGGGCAGCAGCGGTGGTGGGTGGCTCCATTCTTCTCCCTCCTAAAAGGCAGGGAGAAAGCAAATGGAAAGGCGAAAAAGCCCCACTAACTCTTCGGACCTCTTTCCAAGTACACTGAACCAAGCTTGAACTGAGGGTTCACAGCCAGACCAAGGCAAAGCCTCCCCCTTCCCAGCCGGGCCAGCCTTCAGCTCTTTGGCTTTGGGAGCATCCGCTGCCTGCCCTCCCCGCACCCACGCACCCACCGTTTCCCTCAAAAGTTGAGCGAGCTCTCCAGCTCCTGCAAATTGTAACCTCACTGCCTTTGACCCTCCCCAAACACCATGCGGCCTTTGGGCCCTTGCTTGGCAACTTGGTGAACCCAGCAGTGTCGAGCCGAGCCAGCCCGACCTGGACTGTGGGAATTCCAGCTGGATTTTCACTTTGCTTTCCCTTTCTTTTTCACACACTGACGGGATCAAAGGACTGAACTTCACCTGGCGGGGTTCATCCACAGCACACCTGAGCTTGGCCGCCTCCCAACCCCCCCCAGCTATTTCTCCCAGATGAATGTTTCAAAAAACAACGTGGCACCACTGGTGGCCTCCTCCTTCCCAAGCCCCCCAGAACCACCATCCCCAAAGGAAAAAAATCCCCCATCCTTTACAGATGCTGCCTGTCTTGCAAAAAATACAGGTCCAAAGTTCATCCCACCCCTCCACATACACACTCACCCATGCCCGAAGTGATGCCAAGTGGGGGCGAAGTGAGGAAGGGGGCTGCAAAGAGAGATGGAGGAGAGAGGGCGAAGGGAAAACCAAGTGGAAGCAAGTTGCAGGGGGGGTATGAGGAGGAAGGGAGAAAGTTTAAGAAAACAGTAGCTTGGAAAAGCGGGGCAAGGGACACGCAAACACGCCCCCCTCTTTGTGTTGAAAAGAAATTATAGCTAATGATTGAAATTAGCAAATTTAATAAAAAAAATATAATTAAAAAAAGAAAGCAAAATAAAAGAGTGGATTGTGGAAAAAAAACCAAGAGCACCACCTAATGGTATAGGAAAAATTTCAGTGACTCTTTGAAAAGTTCTTGGTCTTTCTAATAAATTGGACTTTGGAATTTAAAATAAAATAAGAGAAACTCCATCATAACAAAATAAAAACCCTGAAAAGTAATACCAGAATACTCTAAGGGGAAAGTTACTTGAAAAGATCATCATAGAACCACTCGGTGACTTCGGGAAACAGCTGGAAAAGGACCTGCCAGAAGACCTAGAAATAAAGACTTATGGATATTGATTGTTGAAAATAAATATAAAAGATGCTGGTTGAAATAACATAGTGGATTTGTGGATTGGATATATATATATATATATTAAGGGAGAGGGAAAAAGGAAAAAAGGAGCAGACACAATGGTGGAATTATTTGCTGAAATAAGATTGGATTTACAAGAAATGAAAGAAATGATGAAAATAAGACTGGAAATGTGCAGCAATATATTACAGAAATTAGAAATGAAGACTCAGCTTGTAGAAGAACAAAGAAAACTAGAGGGAGTTAACAAAGAACAAAGAAAACCAAAGGAGTTAAATAAAGAGGAAACCAGCCTTGAAGTTCAAGTAGAGCAACAACCATTTAAACAGGGGGAAAAAGGAATTAAAATTAAAAACTTGTGGTTTGACGTGAAAATAAAAGGGGGAATGGTTCAGAAAATGAAAAAAAGGAAAGGGGATAAGCAGAAAAGAGAAGTACAAAAGAAAGACCAAGAGAGGGAGGGAGATAAAACAAACAACTGGAATGACAAATGGAGGGGAGTAATAATGGGAAAAAAGGGAATCAAGAGAAAGGACCAGAAAATAAAGAGAAATCAGAAGCAAGGAAGAATGAAAAGAAATTACATTGTTATGAGAGTGAGAGTTAATGGGTAAATAAGGATAGAGAAGGAGATTCTGTGAGGTAATGTGTTGTGATATATAAGAATAAGTATTGAAAATAGACAAGATTGTAACTGATATTTTTTATTTTTTTATTAAAGGATTATTGCTACATTAGATATGGGATTTAATGAAATAAGTATGGAAATGGGAATTTATAACAAAAATATTATATATTAATTGATGATTAGCGATGTGTAAAAATATATGGAAAAATTAATATCAGTTGCTATAACTAATTGATTAGATGAATACATTTTTAATGTATAGATGATAAGTAAAGTGAGAAAAAGTTATGTGGAATCTGCAAAATATGTGTAAAGTTGATATGTAGTAAATAGGGAAATACTATTAAGAAGAATGAAGGTGGTAAGCTCGAATCAACAACCAAAGGAGACAATTTCTAGAATTAATAGAATAAGGATTGATAAAATTGCAAATATGACAGATAAAAGAAATATCGGACATGAATATAGAAATGAGACAAGAATTTTAGGTAATGCTGTAAAATAAGATATGAGAATACCCTAAGAAAAATGATAATATGAAGTGAGATTTGATAAAATAAGCTTAATGAACTTAATATCAACAAGGAATAATGTGATATGAAACTGAATAAGTAAGATGAATGGGTAACTATGGTCATGTTTGTGTTGAGATGTGAAACCTAGAACCACACTGTTTGCCAAATGAGAACTTTTATTTTAAAAAATGAAAAACAGGAGAGGAAATTGAATAATGAAATTACGAGGTATGTTTCAATGATATGGTGATTGGCACTAGGAGAAAGTATGGAAATGTTGAAAAATTAAGAAATAAAAGATTATAATTTAATGCAAATACATGTATTAAGAGATATGGTTGGTTTTATTAATTTTGCTTGTACTAAAGTGTATGATGTGGTGCCATACTGTTTATGTATTGATGTCTCTGTGTAGATTGAAATAAAAAACTTAATTAAAAAAAGTATATTATCTTGGAAATCATGTAGTGACATGGTTGTCTGTCTCTCATTATTTCCTTGATAGTGATTTATAGCACTTTTAGAGCCACTCAACCATTATTGGGCTAGAATAATAATAATTCAGGCAGCTTTATATCCCTTAAGAAATGGTTGACATATTTATTTATTTATTTTTGTCAATTGCTTACAAGATAATAGGTATAAGTAAAAACATAGTTATGAATACATGGATACATATAAGAAAAATAAAAGAAACAATAGGACAGGGNCTACAGACCTCTTCGGAAAGGGGTGAGGTCAATAGTAGACAGTCTAAGGTTAAAGTTTTTGGGGTTTGGGGAAGAAAAGGAAAAGTTCAGAAAGTACAGAAAAAAAGAAAAACATAGAAAAGAAAAAAGCAACAAAGAAAATGGCTTCCAACTTTCATCGCACTGAGCAAAAGCTAATGTACTAATTTTTTATCCTCTTTTAAAGTAGCAAAAAAAATATCTCTCCACAGACTTTTATGTATACACAATTTAGAAATCATCTTTTTAATCCTAGTTCAGCAAAAAACCAGTTAGGAGTTGCCAGAAATATCAAATAGGTTATCTCTGATCAAATAGACAAACATAATATTCTTTCTTTTTGCTCTGCACATCTTGACCTTTAAATTATTTCGGTGACTTCCAGGATTTGATATTTCATCATTCTTTAGCATTTAAAAGGAGTCTTTAAAGCTTTTATCAGCTTACTTTGTAAATCCCACAAAGAGGCTTCCTCAAAATTTTTAGTTCCAGCTGTTCTATGTCAAGATGCTTTTCTTGATTTGGCTTTTGTGTTCCCATTTTAGTAATTTCAATTTTGTTATTTTCCATACTTTCAAAATCTATAATGTCTGTGTAAAAAAAAAAAAAAGAGTTTTCTCACCATATGCTAAACATACGTTTATCTATTGAAATCTCTATTCTTTCTGAGATGTTAGATATTAATATTTCAGTCCAGTTTAAAAAAAAACTCTTTAAAATAACACAAGGTTATACTGTAGCCAACTTAGTCATTTTAATTCTTTGGTGCCTGGTTCTTTAGTTCCCTCTAGTGTCTATTTGCAATCTGTATACAACTTCAGTTTTTAACAGGTTTAATTCCATTTCAGTTATTTTCATATGTTTTTTATTTAATTACATATTTGCTTTACAAGTCTTATAGCAAAAATAATATTCCAAATCTCTCTGGACTCCCAATCTGTTTAAAACCCCTTTTTTGTTATGGCCAATTGCATATTATTTTAAATTTTTAAAATTTATTTAATCTGAAGAAAGTGAAAGTCAATATGTGTCAAATTAAGCTTGCTGTTTTGAAGGTCTCTAATATCCATAAGGTATTAAATTGAACATTTCTAAATGTTTGGAAAGTGAGTTTGGCTGGGTTTACGTCCTTATGAAAGGCCTCACCACTGTGGAGAAGAGAGATATTGTCTCCCCTAGCTTCTGGTGTTGACACCTGCAAGAGACAGTTTTATGATTTCCTCATGAGGAGTTGCCATTCAGAACACTTCTGAGGATCTCCCAAATCTGTTCTGTCAGTCAGCCATAACTCACACTGGAAGCAGCTTCATTGTCTTTTTATATTTTCACTAAGTGGATATCTCTCTGTGGTTTAAAAATTAATATACTTGATTATTGTCATTCTGTCAATGTGAATACCACCAATATAGGTTCTGCATTTTTCCTTCACCAGGCCAGATTTAGGGAATCAAGAACCATATGATTCTAATTGGTGTTGTTTGGCTCTTTACAGAAGCAGGGCGATGATGAAGCCGAAGATGAATTGGAAATTGCTATTGACAACACTGCTTTCATGGACGAATTCTTTTCAGAGGTAAACACTGCTGAGAAAAGAAAAAGCAGCTCTGAAATTAAAGCTGGGGCTTCAGAGTAATAAAACTGTGGAACACTGTGACATTGATTTAACTGTGCTGTGAAAGCTGTTGATGGAGGAGATGCAAACATTTCAGAGACCAGACTAATGCTGGAGCCATGGGCTGCAACTAATTTTTTATTTATTTATTTATTTTAGTTTGTCAAGTGATTGATTATAAGATAACAGATATAAGTATCAACATAGTTATGAATACATGAAATTGATACATATAAGAAAAATAGAAAGAAACAATAGGACAGGGACGGTAGGCACATTGGTGCGCTTATGCACGCCCCCTACATATCTCTCAGAAAAGGGATGAGGTCAATAGTAGACAGTCTAAGGTTAAAGTTTTTGGGGTTGGGGGAAGAAACCACAGATTCACTTAATCCACTTCATCTTCCAGGGGCCACAAAAGGTCATCACAAAAAGCAATGTGGTGATGTGATCAAGAATGGCCCCCAAATTGCCTTTTTTTTCAGCTTGGGAAGCAGTTTATGAATTTTTTAAGGGTGGAAATATAAACATTTGGATTCTCAGTGTGTTCCTCCTCCCATTTCTACTACTAATTTTAGCTAACAGCCACGGTTCCAGTAGTCCTGATTAAAAAAGAGATAGCCAATTCCAGCTTCTTAAGCACATTGGGCAAAGGCCAGATTTTTCCCTTGCAGCATTATCCCATTATCCTGGGTTGTTGTTGGTTTTTTTTGCTAAAAGTCTCCAGAATGGAGTCCATACATTTAATGTAGTGAGAATCAGAGAGTATAAGGCCTTCTCCACAGGTTACTTATGACAACCCATTTAATTTTCCTGGGAGAAAAATTAAAGAAAGAATTGAACTTAGATAGCAATTCTTAAATTTCAATTGCAGATCTTATATAATGTCCCGCTGGTTATAGTTCAGGAAGAAGAGACTTGGGAGAGCTATTTTATTTTAATCAGACTTGGTGGAATGTTCCTGATTCCCATCTCATTTTTTTTATTTTGTTCAATGGAAAGGCTGTGGTCAATGTAAATAGCCATCTTATATTTCCCTGTTGGCAGACCAGCAAGGGGCAGACAGACAGAGATAGGTGGCAGGAAGCAACTACGGAAGCAGTGCAACTTCCATCACTTGCTATTTTCTTTAGCCCAGTATTTAAAAAGGAGGTGCTGGGCAAAACAAACTACAGTCACAGCTGCTGTTACCTTCCTTATCTCCAGTGACATGAACTAAAAAGTAGAACCTGGAATCTTTGACAAAAGAAAAAAATGACTGTGTCTGGTATGGCCTATCAAAGTTTTAAGCTTAAAAAAGGATTACTGGAGGGCCCTCATGATCCGTGAGCGCCATTTTCCCCTCCATATCAACTGCTAATACTAGGTCTGCAGCAGAGGTGGTATTCAGCAGGTTCTGACCAGTTCTGGAGAACTGATAGCGGAAATTTTGAATAGTTTGGAGAACCGGCAAATATCCCCTCTGACTGGAGATTTTACAGTATCCTTTCCCTACCACGCCCACCAAGCCATGCCCACAGAACCGGATCCCACCACTGGTCTGCAGTTACCTATGACAAAGGAAACAAGACCTCCTTGCCTTGAGTAGTTGTTGAGGAGGATAATTATGATAGGGTGAGACAAACTGTTGTGATGTTATAAGCAGCGAAGAGTGTAGGTCTGATTTTGCATTAGTGTTGATGGAGCCATAAAGAGTGAAAATATTGCATTTAAGCATAAATGCCTTTGTATATGAATGTGGAATATATATATATATATATGTGTGTCTAAATTGGCAACCTGGGAAACTGATTCTACTGATAAGATCAAAATACCTCATAAGAGAGCACCTTTCTGTTGTATGAATCAAAAGCAAAGCTCACACATTTACTGACATTGCTGAAAATAATAAAACACTTCCATTGATTATTATTTTTTTCAGCTTCGTAGCGGGGATGGTGGGAGTAGATAGAAGATGAATTGTATTTTTGTTTGATGCAGAAGAAGGGGAAAGGTCTGCCTTGTTTTGTAAAATTTTCCTTTCAAGTCACTACCTGCAGAACGAGACAGGAACGTCCTACAATTGCCTCCAATGTTAAGAAAGCCCTCTCCACCACATGTACGATGGTCATGGCTGTTGCTATTGCTATGTTTCTATATGAATTCCTGTAATGAAAATGAGCTTTGAGCTTTGGACTGGCTTGATGGAATTTGGTCTTCCCTTCTTGGCCTGTGGCAGTGATTCCTTCTCAGCATCTTTTCATAATTTGCAGATTGAAGAGACTCGGCAGAATATTGACAAAGTTTCAAAGAATGTAGAAGAGGCAAAAAAGCTGTACAGCATTATCCTGTCTGCTCCTATCCCTGAACCAAGTGAGTAGGATGCAGTGTTCATAAACCTTTGTTTGAAAATCCTGAGCTTAAACCCTTCGCCCCATTAAAAAAAAATTATCTCTATATCAGATAGAAGAAGAAAAATGGTTGCAGCTTCTGGAAGAGGCTAAAACTTTCCCCTTTTTATACATGAGTGGATTCATCCATATTGGGGGTGCTGCTGCTGCTGTGTGTAGTTGAGTGAAGAAGATATCTTTACTGCTATTCTCCTACTGAGGAAATCTATTTGTGTTCTGCAGAGACAAAGGAAGATCTGGAGCAGCTGACAGCAGAAATCAAGAAAACGGCTAATGCTGTTCGAAACAAGCTTAAAAGTAAGAGATCTCTCCTGGGAACAAGCTGGGTTTATTTTATTTGTACAGTATTACTTAAATAATTACTAAATTTTATTTGTGTTGCTTAAATGTTGGTTGCTTACTTAATTGCCTTTACATGCCAGGGTCCTATGAGCATATTACGAATTCTGTAGATACTAGAGACTAGAGACTTCCCTAGTCTCTCTGTCCTCTGGATGTGTGGAGCTGAAAGCCAACACCAATGAAGGATGCCCAGCTTCTGGAAAAGTTTTGTGGCCATTACATGAAGGGAAGGTACTATTCTCTAAGTACCAAAACCAAATCCATGATCAAAGCTAAGAAATCACCATTAGGTTTGTTCTTCCTACCTGAACAACCTACCGCTCCAAAAGCTAACAAGTGACTTAAGATTTACAAGAATATAGAACTGGGTTTAATTAGAAGTCATTGTAACCTTCTATTCTTCCCAGTTTAGATCTGCACTTTGTTTCCTTTGTTTTGAAATATCACAAATTCAGTCAATCTACACGAAAATTGGATTTTTTTCTTAAGTTTTCTTTCCTTTTCCCTCTGCAATTAGGTAAGTTGAAAAACTGAGTATTTATTTATTTATGGCACAAAGAGAATTATTTTTATCCATGCCTATATCCCTATCTAGATATCTTTAAACTATTTTTTAAAGTTTCTAATAACCTCTCATTGATAAAACAATCCCAGCCTGGGGATACAACCATGAAAACAATTTAGATAAAAACATTTTGCTGTATAAACTTTCTACAAAATTCCCACATCTTAAAACCCTTAAATTAGTTTTAAATCCTGGTGAAGCAGGCCAGAGTAAACAGAGTATCAACAGAATCAACGGAAGCTCCTTAAATACAAACCAAAAAAGAAATTAACTCTTCAGAATATAGCCAGAATTCCTTTCGGACTGTGATATCTCCTCATTTTTCTTGGCTGCACAGGTATGGAGCAGAATATTGAGCAGGATGCGGCTCGATCATCAGCTGACTTGCGGATACGGAAGTCTCAGGTAAGTGGAGCTTCATGATGGTTGGATTAAAATGACTTCACCAGCTATTATCATGGAGTTAAGTGAATGATACAGAATGATATGGATGAGACAGAACTGTATGTTTGAATATAGCAATAGAGAATTGCTATTGCTGAAGCCCTTGTCTGCTATGTACATAACCCTGATTTCCAGTTGGAATTATGAGGATTAGCTCATTCAGATTCCTATGCATATTTCATGAGAAGCTCTAGGGTTTAACTGTTTCAATGTCCAAATTAAGCACTAAAACACAGCTCTAATTAAAAGGGAAATAAAGGAAATTAATGGTTTAAATGTAGTAGGTGAATTACCAGACATAGCAGGTGAATTTCTTTTAATTTTGAAGGATTGTGGGATTGGAGCTGTTTTTAATGCTTTGACAAAATGTAGTGATTTTAAATACCTTAAAAGTAGTTTTGGGGAACAAACAGAAATAATGATTTTTCATGTTTTTCAAAATAAAAGTGTTCTATATGTAAATGGTTGAATCCTAGACTACAGTTCTGATTGGTCCAGATAAGTAAGAAGTGATTGTTTCACTAGGAACCAATCCAAAGAGCTGCTGAAAGGCGGCAATTTCAAAGGAATGCCATATGCTGAAAGCAGGCAGGCCACCCTGTATAAAGGCTGGCCTCGGCTGCAGCCAAAGTGTTCCTATTCTGATACTGTTGAATAAAGCCTTTGTTGTTGGAACCCGGTCTACCTCGTGTGTTTTTCCAAATAACAACAACTGGCGACGAAGGTGGGATCGTCCTGAAAGCGAAACCTGCACGCGGTGATAAGAAGCCAGACGCCAGCGAGATGTCTGGAAACAACGCAAACCGCCCGCACCCTTCAATCCCAGCGATGAGGATTGGGAGTCATATACAGATCGCTTCTCAAATGTATCTGGAGAGCAATAAAAATGGATGACATCTGCGGAACAACGCAAGCGAGCTGTATTCCTCACCCATTGCGGACCAACGGTGTTCAAAATGGCAAAAGCCCTTGCGAAGCCCCGGACGACGTTAAGCAACTAACGTGGCCAGAACTACAAAGAATCCTCAAAGCACACTACGCTCCGGTAGTGTCAAAGTTAATAAAGCGGCATGAATTCTACCGCAGAGACCAGCGAGAGGGGAGACCGTCGCCGGATTTCGTGGCTGCTCTAAGGCAAATAGGGGGTGAGTGTGACTTCCTGAACATCGACGAAGCGATGAGGGATCGCGTGGTATTGGGGCTTAGAGACATTACAGCGCAAAGTAAGCTATTAAACAAGCCCAATGTCACTGTGACCAAGCAATAGCGGAAGCCATGGCCGCCGAAGCCGCAAAGAAATCGGCGGCACAATGAAGAAAATGAACAAAAATGGCGAAGAAACCCCAACTAGAGAAAGGAAGCAGCCTACCACCCACCCATTTCGAAGAGTGCGAGAGAGGAACCGAATCAAGCGAGGAAGACGACGAGGTCCACCGTCTGCTCGCAAATAAAAAAGAGCGCGAAGAAGAAATTGGCGGGAATGTGCTGGCTGCGGAGGAAACCATGCCCGAGCCAAATGCAGATTTCTCGATGCTATCTGCAGGTACTGTAAAAAAACGTGGGCCACATCGAGAAAGTCTGCAGAAACAAGAAAACTATAGCCCCACGAGACGCAGAAATTCCCCAACATGAGCCGAGCCTAAACGAGCGGAGAGAAAGTGGCAACAAGAGAAACGAGCCAATACACAACAAACCGTCACTATAGAAAGCTCTCAAGCAGAAAGCAGCAAGAAGGTTAAAGTGACTGTAACAATCGAAGGGAAGCCCTGTAAGATGGAGGTGGACTCCGGGTCCTTCCTTTCGATGGTATCTTTGGATACCATTAAAAAGCTAGTCCAGACATCAAATCCAGACAATTACAAAAACAACCTTTGACTCTCAAAGACTATCAGGGAAACCGAATCCCTGTAAATTTTTTGGCATGGGACAATTTGGTCACTTATAAGCAACATGTCAAAAGACTGCCGCTAACCATCGTCGACCGGGGACAGACCGAGCTCCTGGGCATCGAATGGTTCGCACCCTTGGGCATCGGATGACCGGGGTCGATCGGAGTAACTACAACCGGTTGGGAAGTGACCTCATCCGCGAATTCAAGACGTTTTTGATGGCTCACTGGGCAGTATCGGGAAACCCTATTTCTTTTAGCCTAGATCCCCAAATAGCCCCAAGAAGATTAAAAGCCAGACGAGTTCCCTTTGCACTAAAGGCAAAGATAGAGGAACAACTCGACAAGCTAATAGCCAGGGGGTGTTGGAACCTGTGGACCACGCCAAATGGGAAACGCCTATTGTTCACACCCATAAAACCGACGGTCCACTTAGAATCTGTGGGTGACTATAAGCAACCGCTGAACCACGCTTTACAAACCAAGCGCATACCCGGTGCCAGTAGTCCAACATTTGCTTCACTCTCTGGGCAAAGGCAAAGTTTTTGCTAAACTGGACTTGGCGCAAGCCTATCAGCAATCCAGTGGACCAGAGACAGCAGAAGCGCAAACCATAGTCACACACAAGGGTGCATTAAAAAATGCCACCGACTCCAATTTGGAGTAAGCGTGGCACCGGGTGTTTTCCAAAGTTTGATGGAACGTCTCCTTAATGGCATACAGGGGGTCGTTCCTATTTCGACGACGTCCTAATGCTCGGCCAGAGATGAGACTCAATTGAAAAAAAGACTCACAGAAGTACTAACAAAATTTAGGGAATCTGGCCTTAAGGTAAAAAAGGAAAAATGCTGCCTAATGAAAAGCTAATTGAATTCTTGGGCTACTCAATAGACGGTGAGGGCATCCACCCACAGATAAAAAAATCAAGGCAATCCAAGAAGCACCTGAACCGAGAAACAAAACAGAACTACAAGCCTTTTTTAGGACTTATTAATTTTATCATGTGATTTCTGCCAAACAAGGCCACTATAGCTGAACCGTTACACACGTCTTTTAGATAAAAGGGCAAACTGACGTGGGGTAGCAAGAAAGGAATGCTTTCCAAAATATTAAAAAGTTTGCTAACATCAACAAACGTTCATCATCCAATTTAGCAACACACTGCCTTTAAGAGTGACCTGCGACGCTTCACCATTTGGAGTAGGTGCCGTCCTAAGCCACCAACTTCCTGATGGCAGAGAAGCACCGTCGCATATTATTCTAAGACTTCAATGCAAAGACTGAGCGAAATTACAGTCAACTGGACAGGGAAGCCCTAGCAATAGTCGCTGGAGTAAAAACGCTTCCACGAATATCTGTACGGGTGGGCTTTTTCAAATTATAACGGATCACAAACCACTGATGGGAATTTTGGCGGGAAACACAGCTGACGCCTAACATACTGTCACCAAGAATGTCTAGATGGTCAGAGTTCCTTGCAGCCTATTCCTATACTCTGACACATCGGGCCAGGGAAACAAATTTCCCATGCGGACGCTTTGAGCAGAGCACCCCTACCAACCACTGATGAAGACCGGCACCAAGCAATGACATCGCTGCAAATAGAGACTTGTCCGATCTACCCATCTCCTGCCTATGATGTCGCAAGAGCCACCGCTAAGGACTCATTGACTGCCGTGTTCTTGACTGGGTAGGTAAAGGCTGGCCGGAGACCAAAAAAATGAAACTTTTAAAACCATTCCGTCCAGACAGGACTGAACTTTCTATTCAAAAGGGGTGTTTGTTGTGGGGAGATGGGTGGTCATCCCAACCAAGTTGCAGCCCAGGGTACTAGGGTTATTGCACGAGGGTCACCCTGGAATGGTTAAAATGAAAAGCCTGCCAGGAGCTATGTGTGGTGGGCCAGGTATTGTATAAGGACATAGAGTATTGGGTAAGCTCTTGCCATAAATGCCAGGGAATCAAGACCGTCTCCTCCAAAAGCACCCATCAGGGACTGGGAGACCCCTAGGGGACCGTGGTCTAGAATTCATATAGACTTCGCGGGTCCAACCAGGGCATACCTTTCTGGTGTCGTTGATGCTACTCAAATTGGCTTGAAGTAAAATCATGCCATCAACGACAACAGAAACGCTAATAAAAATTAGACGACCTTTTCGCCACCACGGTCTCCAGATTCGAGTTCTTGTCTGGACAATGGGCACAACTAAGCTTGCAATTTCGGAGCAATCCTAGCCTCCCTAGGTCGAACATGCCCTAACCGCGCCGGCCCATCCGGCTGCAAACGGCAGAGCCAAGAGAATGGTCCGATTTCACAGAAGGGCTAGAAAGTGGACATAGGGGATGTCCAAAAAAGTAAACTGTTTTACTCACTCCAGCACATAACGCCCAGTACAGTTACTAACAAGTCCCCGGCGGGAATTACTTATGGACGAAAATTACGATCACACCTTGACAGACTACACCCAAATTTTTAACCCAGAAACCCCCTGATTCCTCCACAAGGTTTAGGCAATTCGAAATAGGCGACTTGGTATAACGCAAAGAACTTCACAGGTGACCGTTGTGGGTACAGGACAAATTTACCCAAGTTACAGGCCCCAAATCCTTCCGTTTAACGGTAGACGATGGCAGGGAGTGGAAGCGGCACATAGACCAGCTTCGATCCCGAATAATTGAAGAGCCACAGACACACACCAAGTCGCCGACACAATACCGACAAACCTCACCTAGGGTGGGGGGGAAAGGCGAGAAGTTTAAAAGAACGCGTTTAAAACCAAACAAACGAACGTACATGCAAAAGAGCAAATAAAGGACTCACTGTTTGAAGAGATTTGCGGGAAGAGCCCATCGGAAGGGCCAGCCAGGCCAGCTCAACCTGCCAATGGAACGGGTGGGAGCGGCAAAACCGCGCCGGCCTAAGCAACTCAGGCGGCGGTAAAATGGCTGACTCACCCTTCAGACGGTTCCGAGAGATAGATCGGAAGACACAGCAGCCCCATCCGAACTCGTCGAAAGTCTTCGCTAGGAATGAACCGCGCAAGTCTAATCGAGTCCGGAGAAGCCCCACCTACCTGCGTGACTATGTAACTACGTAGGACTGACCTAGAGGGGAGGGTGTTCTTTGTAAATGGTTGAATCCTAGACTACAGTTCTGATTGGTCCAGATAAGTAAGAGTGGTTGGTTCACTAGGAACCAATCCAAAGAGCTGCTGAAAGGCGGCAATTTCAAAGGAATGCCATAGGCTGAAAGCAGGCAGGCAGCCTGTATAAAAGGTGGCTTCGGTGCAGCCAAAGTGTTCCTATTCTGACTACTGTTGAATAAAGCCTTTTGGTTGTTGGAACCGTCCTATTCTGACTACTGTTGAATAAAGCCTTTTGTTGTTGGAACCCGGTCTACCTCGTGTGTTTTCCGAATAAAACAAAAAGGAAAAAATTAGTTCGCTAAAAGATATTTAGTAACTATTTTAGACACAAATTAAGGCATATTTAAATTTTCATTTACCCAAAAAACAGAACCAAAACAAAGGCTGTAGATTTTATGAAATGGAATAAAGGCAAGGTTTCCCTAGCATGATTTATTTTTCTTATCACCAGCATTCAGTTCTTTCCCGAAAATTTGTGGAGGTGATGACTAAATACAACGAGGCACAGGTTGACTTCCGGGAACGGAGCAAAGGGAGGATCCAACGGCAGCTTGAGATCAGTAAGGCCTTTTCTTTTTGCCTTAGACATCACCTGAGTAATGTAAGATCTTGAAATCTTGGAAGAGAAATGATTCTGCCTTGTTTTTAAAAATTGAACTCTTCTGACAGAGGCATTGCACGGATTTGGGGTCTTCCAGAATATTCTTGTTGAATTCTCCTTATGATGTTTCCAATCCTGGGAGTCAAAATGTACACCCTCTGCAAGGGTCCAAGTTGAGAAAATGGCTCTGCACCATTTGTTTGATACTGGCCATTCATCTCTCATGACATTTCAGTGGCATTGAATTTGGATACTCTTTTCAATATTGCTGGACAGGTATTAGCAAAAGAATGCCATGCAAACTTCATCTCAAGACTTAATTTTACTTACCTCCATCCTAAGCTCTGATTTTTGAAAATCAGTTGGTCATTGCTCATGTTTTAAACCTGCCCTACCATTTTAGCCTTAAGAAATAGGAACAGTTTTAAAATGAAAATTGAAATCCTGAAGATGCTGACTTGATAATATTCATATATTATGTAAACCAGGAAAGTGGATGGATTCAGTTATACTAGCAACAGATGCATCATTGGAAGACCTGATGGTCTGGGTTAGGACAGACCATTATAGCAATAGCAATAACACTTCGACTTATATATAGCTTCACAGTGTTTTACAGCCCTCTCTAAGTGGTTTACAGAATCAGCATATTGTCCCCAACAATCTGGGTCCTCATTTTACCCACCTCGGAAGGATGGAGGGCTGAGTCAACCTTGAGCCTGGTGAGATTTGAACTGCCAAATTGCAGGCAGCTGGCAGGCAGCAGAAGTAGCCTTCAGTACTCTAACCACATTATGGAGAAAAGCTGTGTGTGGCTTTGTCTTTAGTGCATTAATTTTTAGATTCATGATCCTTCTTGCATCATACAATCTAACATTTCCTGAAAATCATTTGGGTTTGTAACCCAAAACATGGCATCCCATTTAGGGTAGTTTTCAACCTACAACCATTTTTTGGGCAACCATTGGAAGTTATAATGGCACTGAAAAAAATGATTTATGGCTGGTCCTATCACTTAAAACTGTTGCATTTTATTTGTTTGTTTTCTATGCCACACATCTTCCCTACAAGGTAATTCTGGTTGGCTATTATCATTCAACAGTCACGTAATCAAAATTTGGGTATATGGCAACTGGCATGTATTTATGATGGTTGCAACATTCCAAGATCACAGGGTTGCCATCTGCAACCTTCTCAGTTGGCTTCTGACACGCAAAGCCAATAGAAGCTGAATTCCTTAATGATTGCATGGCACATGTAACCATCCCTTTCAGTGATTCATTTATCAACCATGACAAAAACAGTCATAAAATCAAGCACAACTCACTTAACCATTGCTTTGCTGAACAATGGAAATTCTAGTCCTGATGTTGGTTGTAATTTGAGGCCTACCTGTACATGGTAACATACACACTCTATTCATGCTCTCAACCAATACACCTCTTGACATCATCAAAAGTATTCACCCATAAATAAAACATTAAATAAACTGAGTGACAGCACACATTCTTTGTTGTCTTCTGGCTCTGTGCTGAACCATTTGCTAAGCCTTCTATGTATTTTCTTGTGTGCTTTATTTTCATCACAAATATCTCCTTTTACTTTCCTTTATCAACCTTTGATTCTGTTTATACAAAATGCACGATCATTCAAACCTATCAAATGTTTTCTGTATGCTAGTAAATGTATAACAATCATATTATTCTTCACATTAAATTAATATTTTATCTTATTTTCTTTTTTATTTTTACTTCATACACTTAGGATATGCCTTTATGGAACAATAAATTCCAACAAAATAATGTCTGTTTATAAGTCATTCGTGTATTTAAGAATTACATTTTCCCCTGCCTGGATCTGAGAATAGAAAAGTATTATACTATGTTATATAATACAGATATATTCTGTTATAATAATAACTGGATATTATTAATCTGTGTTATTTCTTACCATGTGCATGGACATGTTCATTCATATTATAAAAATTGACATTCTAGTTTTCTTTCTCTCTTTTCCCTGGTGTACAGCTGGAAAAAATACAACAGATGAAGAATTAGAGGAAATGTTAGAGAGTGGGAATCCATCGATATTCACCTCTGGGGTGAGTGTGTATGTGAAGCAGGATGGCGGGGGGGAGGGGGTTCATAATAAATAACTTTACAAACCTAAATGCTAATGATTTACAAGAAGGACGGTTTGGAGATTTTTCCCTAATGGCATTGTTATTGATAATAGCAACAGAAGGATGAATGAGTTGGATGGGAAGTGAAAGTGAACTATCTATCCATCTGTCTGTCTATCTATCTATCTATCTATCTATCTATCTATCTATCTATCTATCTATCTATCTATCTATCTATCTGAAGGAAGATGCTAAATTGGGGCAAAAGAAAGCATATGTTGAATATTGTTGATTATTGCAGAAAAGGCATTTCTTCCATGCAGTGGTCTCTGAATCTTCTTTAGATCATGGATTCCCAGATCTCAAAGCAAGCACTGAGTGAGATTGAGGGACGACATAAAGACATTCTACGACTGGAGAATAGCATCAAGGAGCTTCATGACATGTTTGTGGACATTGCCATGCTGGTAGAAAATCAGGTAACTGACCCTTGGTGGAAGGAGGCTGGAAAAATAGCCAAGAAAATTTAAAGAACACCTGTTTCAGGAAAAAAATAACATCTTAGGGGACTGAAATGACAATCCTTGCAAGAAGCAGAAAAGGGAGAAGACAATGAATATATTTCCTACTAATCCAACAAGGTCTTGTCACATTGCCAGTGTTCCAGATCTGTTGTTTTCTTTGCTACTTAGAAAACAACAAATGTTTAACTGGCATTATCATTTCCAGATGAAGCAAAATGTGAATATAAAAAGAGCAATGTGCATTTTCCAAATAAAACAAATATTTTTTTTAATACACTAGGATCTTGGGAAGAAAGAGGCATTCAGTGGCATTGTCAATATAAAATAAGGGAGGTTTTAGGCATGGGACAGTGAAATCCAAAACAGACTGTTCAGAATATAAGGATTTAAGAAGGTATGTAATGGATGTAATGTTAGTCTAAACCTGGGAGACCTGTTTCAGTTATTCAGTCAGTTACAGAAACCTGTTAGGTAATTTGGGGCTAGTCATTATTTCTCAGTCTAATCCAGTTTCTCAATCTTGGCAACTTTAAGCAATATGCTGAGTAGGGAATTCTGGATGTTAAAGTCCACACATTATAAAGATCCCAAGGTTCAGAAACACTGCCCTAATCCATTATACATGGGGTTACGGGAATAAAATTGGAAAAGGAATACTCCTTCTTGAAGTGTTGGAGAAAAACTGGGACACAAATTGACTGAAAAAGGAAACAGCTTCAAACTGAGTGAATGGATGGCAAAATAGCAAATGAGGTTCAGTTAAGGTAAACTTAAGTATGTTTTTGGAATCAAATTATTCTAATTTACACTCCAACACTGGAATTTTTTAAGAAGAGATGGGGCAATCATTTGTCTGAAATGGTATAAGGTTTCCTGCCTGATTGAACTAGAAGACTTCCAAGGTCACTTCCAACTCTTTTATTCTGTTAATTACAGCTTAAAAGACACGAGAGAAGTTTTTTAAATTAAACTTGAATAAAAACTCTCCATTTTTAATGTGACAGAACAGAGCCACTCAAGTTTATTTAAGCATGGTTTTGTATGCTATAGCTCATACTATAAAATATTGTGGCTTATTGATTTGCATTATGGTTTGGTTGGCTGTGGATACATAACGGGAGCCATTTGCTAAGGTAATTTGGATATGGTATCAGAGGTAAGAGTTGTCGACACTTTTGCTTGCTGCATTGCACTATTCTAATGAGTTATAATTAGATTTTTTTCAAAAGATCCTTACGTGACGATGATGGTTAATATAATCCTTGTTAGAATCACTTATGGGTGAGAAGCAGTCTGCTTAATAGTATTTAGGCTTTGATGCCAGTCTTTAAGGGTCTTTTCTTGTTTTTTGCTCACAATGCATTGCTGAGGAGATGGCAACCAAATCAGTTAATGGTGAGTATATTTTTAAACCATAAACCAAGATTGGGACGAGGCAGAAAATGTAAGGGAATTTATGCTTGATTATTGTGGATGAAAGTCTGTGGATCCAAAACAATTCTTACCCAGAGAGGCAACTAACTGAAATGAAGAATTGCCATTTGGGGAGAGAGGTGACAGCTCTATTATGGAAGTATGGTTGGGTCAGAGAGAAATTCAAGTCAATTTAGAGACAGGATGGTTGGGAAGCTCCTTCTCCATAAAACTCCATAAAACATTCTAGCCTGTTCACATTCCTTCTCTTTCCCTTTTTTAAACTTCACAGGGTGAAATTGTAGATAATATAGAACTCAACATGATGCACACCATGGACCACATAGAGAAAGCACGTGAGGAAACCAAGAAGGCTTTAAAATATAAGAGTAGGGCACGCAAGGTGAGCCTCTCCTACAGATCTCCAGCTTGGCACTCTCAGCCACTTTGCCAGTTTACACTTTTTGCTTCTGCCTCTCTCTTTGGCTTCTGCCATCTTCTTCCTCTTCAAGGGAGCCATGATTGACCGCATAGAGAGCAATATGGACCAGTCAGTAGGCTTTGTGGAGAGGGCTGTTGCTGACACCAAAAAGGCTGTAAAATTTCAGAGTGAAGCACGAAGGGTGAGAAGAATTACAGGAACCCAGCCCTATTTCACCTGGTTTAGACCCTTGTCCCAATGTTTGTTGAACTCACCTTCTGCAGACATCTTTCTATCAGCTTTGTGTTTTAGATTGTGACCCAGTTTTTTGTTCTGCTCTTTTTCTATACCTCAGCTTACCCTGCAGCCACTTCAAAACCCAGCCACTTTGTCAATAAATGTTATTAGTTATTTTACTAAGTGCAGCTTTGTTTCCTGAGCGGTCCTTTTTTGTTCCTTCACTTCAACATGAAGAAGATCTCTTCTTTCACAGCTTTTAAAAAAATGTTTTAAATGTCTTTGAAGTATATGAGGCTTGAATTTCTCTCAAAGGCTACTCCGAATGTCTTCTGCTTTAAACTGTCTTTTCATTCTGTTATTGTGGTTTATGTGGGAATTTATCCCTGTTAGCTTTGGTAAGTTATATAGAGGGTATGGCACATGACTGTCAATAAACCAACTTCTAGTAAAATTCTCCCTCAACTTTAATAACTATATGATAGGCTCTTAGGTTCAGTCACCTAAGACTGCTTTTGGCTTAAGGAGTAGGTAAGTAGAAGATATTGAAAGTTCTGCAACTGGTAAAAAATGAGTAAGTTTGCTCAGCTGCAAATGGCAAGGAGAACTAATTTGCTTCTAGTTTTTGCCTCCTGCTGTAAGAAAGTCAGAAACTGAAAGTAGTTGAAACCCATTGTTCAGTGTAGTGTCAAACAACAGTGTGTTGCTTATTTATTTCAATTTATATGGGCGCTTGTCTCAAATACATGATTCTGTAAGGCTTACAATAATTAAAAAAATTATTAAAGAATAAAATATTTTTATTTCCTGGTTTGGGAAATGTGGCACATGAAAGTCTAAGAATTACAGCTTTTTTGCATTTACCATGCAAAATGTGTTACATAAATTAAGATTGAAATTATGTCCCACCTAACCAGAGTCTGCTAGCATTTTTGTATAAAAAAAATATTAAAGCAGGTTTGTCCACATTTGTAAACCTGAACTTTGGAAAATGAGTTCGTTAAACTCTAAATTGACAATTGCAGGAAAGAATCCTCTTTATCGCTTTGGTAGTTGGCTGAAGAAATAACTGAGATTGGGTTACTAGTAACAAGATTGTGCAGAACTTTTTGAGTTCTAAGGAAAATGGGTGTTTAGGAGCCCATATGAGCACGCAAGTAGCATCTGTGGGTGACTCCTTATCCTTAAAAATGATTCCAGGAAGACTCAACTACTTTAAAAAGCTGCTGAATGGTGCACAATCATGTGCATGCCAAAGCACCTTTTTAATTTTGATTCCAAAGTCCTGCATAACTCTAATTAACACACATTTCTGATTCAGGTGTGCAAGTTTGGATAGCAAATCCCATTTTAAAGTGCAAACTGGATAAGGATCTGTATTATATTGTAAACTTGCCTGCAGTATGCGTTTGTGTGTCTGTATGTAATATCTCAGGCAAGCTTTGTATTGAATTGAGGACCAGGTATCTTACAAGGAGCTCTGTTTTCACAATTCTTTAAAAACAAGATAAGGAGGATATAGAGATCACGGTTTCTGGAATTCTTTCCCACGCTTTAATATTAGTGCTGCTGTGGGCTACAGGACCAGGAAGAAGGGGAGGTTCAAAGGGGAGACTCAGAACCAAGCAGTCAACAATATTCGTAGACACTTCCCAGTAAGAGCGCATTATGGAAATTTTTATGAAATATTTTTCCCAACAGATTCTAGCCAGATTCCAGCCTATTTTAAAAATTTTATCTGATTTCTCTCACCATATCAAATTTGATCCCAATCTGTTCAATTTTCAGAATTATTCTGAAAATTAGTCCAGTGTCTTTTACACAAATTCTCCCCAAAATTCCATTGTTTTGGAAAAATGATCCAATTTGGAATTTTTCCGAACTCTGCCTAATAATTTGAAATAAAATCACTTTTGTACACCAGGGATTGTCTATCTGGTTGGCTCTGATAATCCAATCTATTCTAAAAGCTGAATTAAAATTAATGTCATTTGTTCATTTGCACATTCAATCATACCCATCACAATGTAACTTAACCTTTGAACTTTTACTTACAGGATTACTTGCTTCTGTTGAACAGAACTGAATATGTATACATTTGATAACATATTCAGTAGTGATCAGTTCATTTGTTGATTATACATATAGATTATCAATTCTAAGTCACAGAAATGCAAGAATCAGTCATGTGATGGTATGTGGAAATGACTTTGGGAGAAAGGAGGAAGATCCACAGCAAGTGGAACTGTTAAATAAAAGGCAGCTTAGCCTGCAGAATTAATGGGAATATGGCAAATATCTCAAAAGGGACACTTCCTAGTTTCTTCAGTTGTAAAAACAAGAGAAGAAATGTACTTCCAGTCTTGCAAGATTCTATTAATGTAATCTTACACTGAAGTATAATTAATTCATCTGGATATGTTTCCTATCTGTTCTACCTAATAGTACTACTTCAATAGTATCACAGAAAGTATACTACTACAACAAATAGTGCTATTGAAGTAATACTATAAAGCACAATACTATCCGTCCAATTTGCTCAAACTTTACCTCTCATTTGTGACTCATTGCACACTTGTTAAACATCTTCCTTTTTTCACTCTTCTAGAAAACAATAATTATCATTGTGATAATAGTAGTCTTGCTGGGAATTGTAGCTCTCATTATTGGACTTTCAGTGGGACTGAAATAAACGTAACCAACTGGGTTTCTGGCACTGAACCGTAAGTAGCCTGGGAAGCTGAATTATTATTTCAGTTCTTGACTGCTTTTTCAAGATTAGTTTAATCTATCACTGCCAGAGAAAAAAATTAACATTTTCCTCTTGGTTTGAAGTTCATAATACTTGGTCAGGGTTGATTGATTTGTTTAATCACAATATCCAAATATATCCCTTGGTTTATAAAAAGAACTGCATATACTCCAATATGGGTCCTTCTACAACATGTGGCACAAGGATCTTGATGGTCCAATTTGCATTTTTACATATGATTCTGAATTTTGGCTTCTCAGTGCTGGAAAGTGGTAGGAAAGAATGATCAGCTTCATGAATCAAACTAAGCCACTGTATGATTTATGTGGTTTCAGCTTAGTACCACGTGCTCTTTCAGACATTGTTCTTTTAACAAACAATGGCTTAAGTTCATTATACATGAACTAGGTCACCATGGCTTGGTCAACTACTCTTAAAATAAACCTTGCAAATGTTTGACAGTCTGGAAAAGTTTGGGTTTTTCCACAAATGTGATACATCCTTTCTGAATAGGAATCTATTGTATGTTCCTTCACATAAATAAATTGTATTTGAGAATGGTATTAACAGTACTACTGTTTACAAGGCCATCTGTACAAATTAAGTTGATTTTCATGTTTGGTTGATCTGTGAAATTTTCTCATGATAATATAGGTCCCTGATAACAGATCAGCTATTTTTCTTTTATTAATCCCATCACTTCTCACCATTGTTCTCAGAGTGTAACTTTTGTTATACCTCAGAGATGATGGTGATGATCTCCTATTAGCTTTTTGTGGACTAAAGCTTCGGGGCTAATAAGGAAGGCCATCATGGAGGAAAAAAATAGAATTTTTAACTCATTAAGCATACTGAAAGCCAGGTAAGGGGATGGTTCCTTTCATGATCTACCACTCTATAGGAGTTTATATTGATATATGACTTTAAAAAGTGGGCTGCTCTTTCCTTTTTGAGACCTAACTTTTCCCACTTTGTTCCTTTCCATCTTCCAGACATTCCCAAGCTCCTTCTATGTCAGTAGCAAGATTTCCCTTCTTGAACCTCAATGCCATGGTTTGTGCTTTCCTTCCCTACCCTGCTTGGATGAAGTATGAATAGTGCTCAGCAGGATGAGTGCACTTGCACCCATGTTTCCTGTGAGAGCCAGGCTCTTCTAGTTACATAGCCTGAAGACCCTAATGTACCTTCCTGCAACCAGAACATCCAGAAATCTCATGGCATTCCAGAGAGGAGTTCCTATCTGATCTACTCCTTATCCACTCCTCCATTCCTTCCTGATTTACCTGCTTGCTTCAATTCAAGGATTTCTTCTGGAATGATCAACAACACAGTGGAAATGAACCTTCAAGGAATTTGGGGAGCCTTATTGCCTACCTCATTGCTTTAATTTAACTCTTTCAAAAACATTGTACAGATTATTGGACTTGTCAGACAATGCTATTTTCAAAATGTCCATTTAGAACTAAGCCTTAAACTGCTACGTAACTCCTAATCTTCACCCCATTTTATACTCCACAGGCTGGATTTTTTACAGAAAACATAAGATGATAGCCCAGAGGGAGTCCTTCAATCCACATCAAGTGAGGGAATGGTAGCTATGAACATAACAAATGAGTCTGCAGTAAGTTAAGCTATTGTTGGAAGACACAATGGATTTAGGCAAACAAGCAAAATTGAGGCACTCCAGTTGGTATTCAGTCCATGTTTTAAATCAGGCCAATATCTGTGTTTTACATTAGACATGGACTATTAGCACTCACATCCTTGAAGTCTGAGTTGCTTGTGTTTTATTAACTACTCAGCTCAAATGTTTTGCTATAGCCATGGATATTCTATATTTTGGGAACTTAGAACAGGCCAGAGTAAGACCTGTCTTCAAATACCCATTAGCAAAGACACTCCTCGGGATATGTGTTACTTCATATTGGGCAGCTCCTTTCACTTGTGAAAAACAATTATATTTCTGAGGTGCTGTATGTAGTGGTGTATTCAAAGTGTTTTGAGTTGAAATAATCCAGTTTTGAGCAGTTGCTCTGAGTGCACTAAGATTGTCTGACCTTGGAACCAAAAAAGGAATATATCACCTTGAGATAGGACCACTTCTAGTACACTTGAAACAGTCCATTTTAACCTAACATGTTTTGTACAGCTCTATTTGCAAAGTTTAATTTCTTTCAAATCTAATACTGAAGGCACAATTGTATCTCATCTTTTTCTAATATAGAATTTTTTTTATGGTCTATCTCTTTGAGGACATGAATATTAGGGAAATTGGGGGCTGGGAGGGTTCTTTCTGTTTTAATATTTTAAATTTTATACTGATGGTTTCTGGTTGATAAATGTTGCACCCATTATTGAACTTGCTGTTTGTTACCTGATCAAGATTTGTAGGACAGAAAAAGTGGTCTGGAGAAAAACATTGTGTTTTGTTGATGTGGCATGGCAGCTGAGACCCATTTCTTCTAACATTTACATATGCTGTTTATAGAAGATATTTTATTGCTTGGTAAAATCCTTCTATTTTTGTTAAAGAGGAAAGAGAAGCTTTCTCTTATGAAAACAGTTATGGCATTGTTTTTCTGATAGAAATTCCCAACATTTTTTTAACTTTTATTTTTGTATATAAGAATATTTTGCTGTGATTAACAACTTGTATGCCCTTTGGCCTATCGACTGCACCTGTTCCATTCCTACAGTGGTATAACTCATGGAAATGGAAATATTTGTGTATTGCTTAAAAGTGTGTGAATTTTTTTAGTTGACGGGGTACTTTTTTGTTTATGTAGAGAAGCTAGTTATATCATCGAGTGCCAGAATTTTCCCTGGGGGAAAAGTTAACACAGTTGTTGCCTTCAAAATCAGTGTATTTGCTGTATGGAAATCTACCTCAGAGATTGAATCAACCAAATTCTCTGCTTACATCTGATCTTTGATGTGGAGCTGTAGACTCATTTGATGGCAGATTTTGGGGCTCTGGCAGTAGTATTTTACGGAGATTGAGAGATCAGCAGCATATTCAAATTCTATAGAGATTATTTACTTTCTAATTATATGAGACAAAATAGTCCTTTGATTGGAAGAGAAAGTGATTCCCATTTTGTCTGGGGAGAGATGACTACTACTAATTCTTAGCAAAATCTATCAACTTTTCCACCAGTTCCACTGTTTAGATTCTAGTCTGTCTAGCCATGGATAAACAATTTATATAACACTTTCGAGAGTACACAGACAGAGCTAAAAAGGTGTGGTGGTCTCACTTGGCTTTGATGTCTGTAACTTGTAAATGGGAGTGAAAGGACCATTTATGAACACTATCTGTAAAGATGAAAAACTGAACTTCAACATAGTAAGCTGCCTATGGACAGTGGAGATTCTACGAAATTGTTTTTGATGAAACTTTTTAAAGAAATGATGAAGTTTAAGAATAAATGAATTATTGGAACATCGGTCTGTAATTTTTGTGTCTGTCCACTTAACTCCTGAGGTAGTGGGTATAACCATACAATTAATTTTGAGGAACATGTATTTCCTTTGGCCTGTATCATGTTTGCCATAAGGTTGCAGCATCTGTAGTAAGGTGTGGTAAGAATGGTTCCATGAACGTAGAGGTATTCCCCCTATGTATTTTTAGGACACCAACCTTAGCTGAATATTTTCCTCTCATTGCTAGTGATTATAGAGATGTCTGGTAAGGGAATGCACAATGAGAAATGGACTTTTGGATAGTCCCCTTTCCGTCTACAACAACTATGAATTGTACAAATTCCCAACATGAACTGGGCCCAACAGTGTTGTATAAAAATAACTTAGGGGACAAAAACGCAATGAAGAGAATTTTGAAATATCTGGGTCTGTGAAAGAATAGTCTGTACCTTCTTCAACTCCTCTGTGTTGTGTCTCAACCTTCCTATTGTACAGCCTAAAATCACACTGTTACAGGTAGTCCTCTATGTACAACCATTTGTTTAGTGACCAGTCAAAGTTACAATGGCACTGGAAAAAGTGAGCTGCAACCAGTCCTTGCACGTATGACCACCGCAGCATCCCCACAATCACATGATGAACATCAAAATGATTTGCCTGACCACCATGGAAAAAAAGTTTGTAAACGTGACCCACTTAAAAACCACCTTGTTTATCAATGAAAATTCTGGTCCCGATAGTGTTTGTAAGTTGAAGACTTACCTGTACTATGTGTCTCATATAAAAAAAGCCCTGTTCTTCCTCCAATTCTATCACCTCCATGTTTATTAATACATCTGGGTATTTTTCCTCTTGCTGAGCAGAAGAAGATAATGATTATGTTATGCTGCATCATCCTCATCATTATCCTGGCTTCTACACTTGGGAGCTTCTTTATGTGAACACTCATTCCTTGTTCTTTGTTTCAGGTAAGTTGTAGGCAAATACAGTAGCTTAGTGTTATCATTTTAACCAGCGCAATCGGGATCCTCCAAATTGTAGTTGTATTAGGCTGTATTTCTATTTTCCACCTAGACTAGTGCATCCCTAGTTGTGGTGAAAATGCTTCACCTGATACTTCTCTGCAGTAACTAATTGTTTACAGAAAAATAGCTATCCAAGCAGAGAAGTGAGGTTAAATATCATATTCTTAAACTGCATCAAGTGAAAAGATAGAAGATATTTTATTCTAATCAACAGAAGGGAAACTATCTGCATATTAGGGTTGCAACTTCCAGGATCATTTTTGTTTAATATGATGAGACACCACTTATGATCTCTATATCTTTTCATTTTTCTTCTCTTTCCTTTCAGGGTGGATCTGTCAGATGATTTTGGCCTTTCAGGCTTCCCCAATCCTTTATCTCCTCTTCTTCCACTTTTGGAAATGTCATAGCCAATGATTAACCTATCAAAATGTCTTACTTGATACAAAGAGGGGAAGGAGCCAGAATAGAGCAATGCCTAGAAACTTCAGCTTGGAAGAGGGAAGTGAACATTACAACATGAGGGTCTTTTTTATAACAAGTACCAAAAGCCAACCAACCTATATCTTGACTGATAGATCAAAATTAATGCTTAGGTTGTATGGGACATCATTTATCAGTTATGCTGGCTCCTTCTACCCAGTGTAAACTTTTTGGCATTGAAACCCAGTTCTTGGGAGACATTTTAAATCATTCTTATGAAATGCGATAATAAGCTCCATATTCCCCTGCCTTATCTTTGCTATCAAAATCTATATGTACCTCCTTGCTTTTAAATGTGAGGTGTTTTCCCTGGCTGTACTTTCTGCTTGCGCTATGTCAAAATGTCAAAATAAAGTATTTGTTGCAAGATTGCTCCCAAGACACCCTTAGCTACAATAATATGAAATTAGACTTCTGGACAAAGATCTGTCCCATATTTTCTCATCTTCTGAATAATACCCAGAACAATCTTTGTTAAACTTTGTGATTCAGTTACAGATATGTGTATAGTTCTAGCTCATTTCACTGCATGACAGCAAATTTTGACGCAAGCTGCAGGCATCTGTAATGGAGGCAAGGCTTTAATGTTCACGAAGATGATTTGTTTGAACATCAACTGTATCAACATATTTTTACATACTGTACTGACTTAATACATTTCTTACATACTGAAAGTTTGTCTTTTATTTAAACAATTAAAACTTATTTATTCAAGCATGTAATATTTATTGCTTTGGATTGTGGTCCTGGTTAGGATGAGTGAGCATGGTTAGCATATGATTCATTGTATCCTGGTCCAATGATACTCATTTATGTAAACATCTATTCTCCCCTTTGAAATGAATTCCTCATTAGATAGGGAAAGGGAGATATTTGCAACTATATAATGAACGATTCTAGTAATTCCAGATTTAAGTTATTCTGCTACTGTTCCAAAAGCATAGATATTAACAAAGGAATCTTTCTGAATAAAAAGTTTATTTCTCTAGAATCGTGTGATGGACTAAGTCAATGAAGAATTACTCAGATACAGTAGTATGTGGAGAGAAAAAAGAAATTTGGGTCTTAGAATTTCTTAGGATCGTCCCAGTTCAGTTCCAAATACTGGAATAACTTCTTTTCCATCTAAATTTACAGCAGGGGGTAAAAGTGTAAAAATGCACACTTTTAAAAAAATCTATAGACTAATAAAACGTGTTTGTAACATTCAATTGGTCAAAGAAGTACATCACAGGACAATTTTTAATTAACATACCTCAAATGGGCTAACTTACAGAATGCGACCAAAATCCAGGACCCATGACTCCTGTGGGATTGAAATGTGGCAAATCTGTGGCGACTTAGTGCTGCCAGAATCAATTGCAGTTACATTATTGTCATTTCCAATGCTCCCTGCCAATTTCCCACTCGCCATGTCTTTGCTTATAGGATGCTGGCAGAGAGTATCGGGAACAGGGAAGCAGGCAGTAGAGTTGCATATTGCTCAGGTACATTTCTCCCATGTGTACAATCTCCCCATTCCTTTCTGTGCTCATGCCACACCAATCAATCATGCAACTTTCCTGACCCATGCTGAATCCTGCACACACTCCCCAACCTAGGTGTCTCTTCACATGTTAGTGCACCCTGCTCCACCTAAACTACACTCCCCATGCCCTCGATTCCTCCACCTCTTCTGCACCTTCTCTGATCTATGCTGTATCATGCCACACCCTAAACCAACTGGCACCATTCATACACCCTTGCACATACTTCCAAACCCATGCAGCACCCTCATGCATCCTTCTGGTCCTGTGTAACACCTCATGCAGTTTTGTGCCTCCTCCCCAACTCACACCACTCTTCCCCGACCTGCTCCCATCTACTCCCTTGTGCACTCCCATCTACTCTTCCTCATCCATGCTGCACACCTTGCTCCAACCCACATGGTACCTATTTTTTTTATTGTCAATTGATATGCTGGCAAAAAGGAGGAAAAAAAGAGGGAGGGTAGGCAGGAAGGACAAGGAAGGAAAGGAGATAACATTTCCCACTTCCTGTCAATGTCCCATAAGGAAACTGGGGAAGTTGACAGGAAATTGGAAATCACTCCTGCTCCCATTGATTTTCTTAGCCTTCCTGTGGTCATATTGTTTGGTCATATTGTTTGTTTATGGAAGGAAATATCTCTGAAACAAGATCCAATGGATTGTGAATTGTCCAGTTTTTACTAAAGGCTGCCTATACCATCTGACTAGTATTTGTTAATCTTTTAATTAACACATAAGAGTAGCAGCAGCAAACAAAAGCTTTATTTTTACTTCTACATTGATCCCAGATACATTTTTATTGTAGTAAATAACAATGGTGTGATGGCATATGGTATGTCCTTGGGAAACAGGAGGAAGATTCTTGCCTGGGCTGCAGCTCTTCCTCCTTCTCCCAAGGTCATTCCCACATACCATTACAAATGATGAATAGCCATATCAGTGCTTTGTGTTTGGAAATGAACACTCACTCAAAGAAAAGGGTATGCTGGAAGGGTAGGAAGTACTTCACTGGTTACTGTCTGGTAAATTACTGAGAAAGATAGCAGCCATTTTGTGAACAGGAAATAATTCCCATAAAATGTTCTAAAATGCCCAGCATGTCTATTGAGCTGTGTGGCTTATAGGAAAAATGCTTCCAGCTTATGAGAAGGTAATTTGTTTACCAAACTCATTATACATCCAATTATTTAAACTGGATTTTGATAATTTTGTCCCAACTACTTTTGCAAATCAAAAGCGCACAGAATTTGTCAGATGAAAGTCTAAATATGAAACACTGTAACAATTTTCCATAATGAGTTGATTTACCCAAGTTCTATGTCATTATCACCACTCCATCACCCTCCATACTTATTGGACTTCCAGATATATAGTCACTCATTTGATTCTTCACCCACAAATATCTCTGCAGAGAAAAACAAAGTTTTCAAAGAATTGCTGCAACAATTGATCAGGTTCCTAAAGTCTCCACTCACACCCTGTCAGGCAGGAAGAACTTTCCCCAGTAGCGACCCTTGTACTGTAGGTCATAAGGGCTCAGATATTTCCGTATTCCCAGCATATTGACAGTAATAATGCGCTCAAATGTCCATGGATTCTGGTTATTACATCGCCTCTCCTCTTCTCTGTCCCGCATCTCTTGAAGGGTTTCCTTGCTGACTGCTTGGGCTTCAAAAGGCAGTTTCTTGGCCACTTGAGTGAGGAAGTATTTCACCTCAGTATACTCACATTGCCCACCAATTTCCACTATCAGGCGACCTGCTTTCACTGCTGACACATAGTGATCAATTGCTCCTTTGCCACCACCCATACGGTGTCCTAGTCCTTTGCGAGTAATGGGTTTGTAAGGAGCAGGGACTCTCCACAGAGCGAACATTGTCTTGGAATTCATGTGCCGATTAATACTCAGACGCATCACTTCAAAGTGAACCCAGCGGAGATAGCCACCACCCATAGCCTGCAGGCCAAGGAAAGTTGAATTTTGTTTTATAATTCAAGTAAGAAAAACTGTCATTAAGTAACATTTTTGAAACTGCAAGAGTTTCAAAAAACTCTTTCACATCCAATTGCTACCATTTTATATTTGTTTTATACAACTAAGAAGATTCTTACTTACCAAAATACCAAATTTTCCTTCAGTAAATTCAGTGGCTTCTGTAGATGGACCTCGGATGTCACGTAAATTCTTGGGCTGTCGCCTAACCTTAAGCAAGTTTGGTTGTCTCTCAACAATTTTTAATTTGGGTTTCTCAGGAATGACAATTCCTAAAAGAATGGAATTGTAGACTCAGTTTTTCTCACAACTGCCTTTTAGCTGGATTACTCAGGAGAGTTGCTCAGATTTCTGAATTTCAGTTCATGAATTATGCTTGTGCCTTCTAACTGCCTCCCTGTCCCAACTATATAGAAGCACCATCACTATCTTTTAAAACAAAACATTACTTAGAAATTACTAAATCAAGAGACCAAGGCATCTTAATTAAGAGTGTCCGGTTAAAGTTTTGATAAAGGTAGCTGATAGGTTGACAGAAATTCTGTCCTTTTAAGTTTTATGTAAGAACCAACTTTGAAGAAATATAGAAAAGGAAGAACATGCCAACAACTTAATTCAAAGTGATAAATAGAATCTACATACAGCAGGCAAGTTCATGGCATTGACCAAAAGAGGGAGTACTAGAAATGATTGCAAAAAATGTGTGCGTATTTCAGCTTTGCAACTACAGTAATCTAAATTGGCCTTAAGTTAGAAGTAGATTTCCCCTTACATTTAAGTGGCACTTGGAGATATTAATATATATCAAACCTATTTTTATTCCCTTCAGTTAAATTGAAAGTTGGGATCAAGGAAAGAGCTTATCGTGTTGTTAATGCTAAATTCAAAAGCAGCAGAAGACATGGTGGTTTATGTACTATCCGCTGCCTTTTTTTGAGATTGCAATTTTACTTTAAACTGAGCAAACTCTCTGAGATTTTTTTTTAAAGGCTCAAATCTACATTTGAAATAATATAAGAGGCTCTGTGGAATAAAGTTATAATCTAGGAGCAAGTTTTTATTCAGCCTTAACTGAAGAACTATCAGTGGCATAACTAACATGTTATAATTAGTTTGATTTCAGTTCTAATACAAAGAACTTTTAACAGATGTCCCAGAATTGCTTTGCTAAATAAAGTATATGAAGATAACCATGTACACTAAATGCATGACACTTCAAGGGCAATATTATAATATTAAACAATATGGAAATATTTTAGAAATATATGGCCCAATTCCATCAAAAGAAAGTAACAAAGTAAAGGTGGTCAGATTACCGGTATCTGTTTATCAATTTGGAATATTCTCCCTTCTGAAATAAATGAGGCCCTGTATTATACTTTTAGGGATCTATTGAACACTTATTTTTTCCCTCATGTCTTTTATTCCTATTTATGTTACTGTGTCTCTGTATTGGCTTCACTTGTATTCTTCCTTCTTTCCCTTGGTTTTCAACAATACTATTTTTTAAATTTATTATCTATATTTTGTATTGTGACTGTACTGTTACAAGATTTGTTCTTAAAATGAGAAATTATCTACAAACACATTAAACAAATAGCATTCATGGGAAATTATTTTATCTTTATGGTATTCAGTGATTTGCTGCCAAACATCAGCAACTAAAGTTTGGATTGTTAAAAGTACAAAATTGATTGGGGGAATGTGTCAAAAGAATGGTATATTCTTCATTTCCATTTTTTACATTTAAAAGCAATAAAAGTAACACCATTTCAGTAATATTCTCCTTGACCCTTAGCATACCTGTATAATCTGGAAGCGGATCATAGTTCCTGTAACCAGCAGTGAGAATTTTGATTCCACCAAAACCTAAAATAAAAAAAATGCACAAAAAGTTATTGCTATAAAGGAATTGGTCTATGATAATGGCATCTTCCATCTAACAAATCAGTAGCATATCCATGAAACATTTCTTTCATAGGAAGTTGGTTACAGTTATATTTCCTCTGAAGTCATCAGGTTGTGTAGTCTACCAAACATGCTGACTGGATACGATGGGAATCATAGTCCTTGTAATTTCTGAAAGCCACAGCAGCTTATTTGAGACTGGGAAGAATTATACCCAACAGCACCTACTATACTAATAATGGGCCAAAACCAATTACAATTTTGCATTAAAAAAAACCCTAAGGAATGAAATCCAAATGTTAAACAATTAACAGAATAAACTGCTGTTTCTCAAGATCGTTGCCAACCTATCTCCCTTTTTTGTCATCTTGCCACAACCAAGGACAGAAGGACTTCTTTCTTAAAATAATGCACCAGCCCTCCAAACTTTAATATCAATCAATCAACAGAATAGAGCTGGAAGGGACCTTTGAGGTCTTCCAATCCAAGCCCTTGCTCAAGCATGAGACCCTATACAATTTCAGACAAGTGACTGTCCAGTCTCTTCTTAAAAACCTCCAGTGATGAAGCACCCACAACCTCTGAAGGCAAGCGGTTCCACAGGTTAATTGTTCTGTTAGGAAGCTTCTCCTTAATTCCAGGTTGCTTCTTTCCTTGATTAGTTTCCATCTATTGTTTCTTGTCCTGCCTTCTGATGCTGGAGAATAATTTGACCCCCCTCTTCTTTGTGGTAGCCCCTCAAATACTAGAATACTGCTATCATGTCACCCCTTCCTAGTCCTTCTTTTCTCTAGACTAGCCCACCAATTCCTGCAACCGTTCTTCATCTGTTTTTGTCTCCAAGACTTTAATCATCTTAGTTCCTCTTCTTTGCACTTTTCCCAAAGCCTGGACTTGCAGTGGGTAAGGACAGTTATTCCGGTTAACGTTTGTCTCCTTTCACAATTATTATAGATACCAAGTAGCTGCCTAACCTGGTTCCTTTGAGCCGTACGCGTGACAGAGAGACGGGCACGGAAAAGGAGCTCCACCGTTTCACTTCAAATCCCTGAAAATTTGAAGTGGGGGGTGTGCGATTGGCTCTTGTTGCTGTAGGAAAGATTTAAGGTAGGGGTCTTCAAACCTGACCAGATTTAAGACTTGTGGACTTCAACTCCCAGAATTCCTCCTCCAGTCATGTTAGCTCAGGAATTCTGGGAGTTGAANTTGTGGACTTCAACTCCCAGAATTCCTCCTCCAGTCATGTTAGCTCAGGAATTCTGGGAGTTGAAGTCCACAAGTCTTAAAAGCTGCCAAGTTTGAAGATCCTTGATTTAAGGGCTGCCCTGCAAAAGGCACAAGGCGCTGCATCCTCCCTCGACGATACTTAAAGGAGACGGCTCGACCCCCTTCTGACCTGTCGGCGTCGGCGTCCCCGCGAGGGCGCTTAAAGGGCACCTAGCCAGCCTCCACATTCCCTTAATCCCGAAGACGAGTCACCCTAGTAGAAACACCACAGGCGGGGGTGATTGCCGGCTACCGCTCGAGTTATCACCTCTCTCTTCCGCTGTATTGCGAAAAGCGCGGGTCTAATCCGCCCGGGTAGCAACGCTTCCGGTGGGAAGAGCTGAAGGCCATGCCCCCCAGGAAACAAGTGCTGCGACATTTTGGTTCCGGGAAAGGCATAAGCGACGCCGCCGTGATGCTGGGGTGGCGGGGAGGGAAGAGGGACAGTCTGCTGAGAACGGGACCTCCGATTCATCCACTGTTTCTTGTATATTTTTGATATACCGAATTAATTTATTTTCTGTGACATTACGGCGAATAAGGGTGGGGGGGGAGAGACAGTAAAATAACCAAGCTGTGTTGAAATAGTCTAAATTTGTGGCAGTAAATCATCCTGCATCTTTAATATTAACAGATCGTAAGGCGCAGAGTATAGTTATTACAATCTGTTGCTGTACAGGTATTTTACATATATAAAAAAACAAAACCTACCGGATCCTGTCTTCCTCTCCCCCGCTCCTGCCCGACTGTTTGGAACTAGGATAAGTTTATCTAGGACAGAGAAATTCTACTGGCAGATGGTGGGGCTTTTTTAGTTAATAAAGAATAGGCAGCCAGAATACAGAGGGGAAAAACGTTAAAATGAAAAATGATCAGCATAAAGGCTTTTCAAAGCAGGAACTGCTGTGAAAGCCATACAGAATTGCTTTATTAGGGAGACGGGCAACATATCAAACAAACAAACATATAAATAATAAACTAAGTATGTCTAAAATCTTCACATCCAGTAGTTTCTGTCCATCATTGCTATGACCATCTTTCTAAAAATGTTCCAATGTCATTTAATAGGAAGTGCACATCTGGATAGCTTGCAATTAGGAAAGAGTAACTCCAGCTTCTGAGGGTAATAAATGCATTTTAGAAAAAATGGGCAACTGCCTCAATTTTGATGCCTGAACATAGACATAACACACATTTGATGGAGGACATTATTGAATCTCTTCATGAACACCATTGTTGTGGGTGGAATCTCTATTAGCGGAAGTTCCCTTTTGTGAGATCACATGTGATAAAATTATTTGAAAATGACAAAAGGTGAATGTGTTTGCTGTAGCAGAGAAATGGAATGTTAAGTCTCTCTTTTTGTACTATGCAACGTGATTGGAATTCTCCATTTGACTTTGCTCCAGTCTTCATCTAAGGTAGGGATTTTTCTAGCTAAGAAATTGCATTTGCAACAATGCAAGGAATGGTGGGTTCTTAATGCATCAGTTATTCAGTCTCAAGATGTTTCAAAATACTTCCAGATGAGCCTTTTGCACAATTGTCTTCTCTCATCCATGACCCTACATGCCATAATGCCGTCAAATGTGAATAGTGGGAGCCAACATCTGGGAGCACCGTAAAATAATAATTAAGTGGGACAAGTGATCAGCAAACAGAAGGTTAACAATATAAGCCTTTGTGTTACTATCTTGTTTGGAGAACTGCATTCTGCTGTCTGTATACACAACATAATCATGTTCAACATTTTATCACTTGCATTGATAAAAGGTGTAAATCAGTCTTCTATATGTTTTATGTGCCCATCTCAATTTCTCTGTTTGCCTCACTTCAGATGAAGTGAGTGTTCAGATGAAAAGTGTTCAGGCGGAACAATCATAAACATGCAGACAGTGCTTTAGAAGTATCGAATTTCATATTATTGATAGTTCAGTGTTTTGTTACAGTGAACAAGGATCATATCTGCCATGATATGTTGTTAGCAGGAAACATGGGGTTAAAAATTTCAATGTGAAAAAAAATGTTTGAATGTTTGCTGCAGTGCTGTGAGTTTTTCTGTTTTGTTTCTTCTGCTCAAATGTACTTTTGTCAGGGTAATTTGTAAAATACAATAAATATGTTCATTTACAAATAGGTTGCCACCCTGAAATTAATAGGAATTCTGTTCTCTGAGAACAAAAGGCAAAAGATAATCAGTCAAGATGGGGGCTGATTTCTGCATAGCATTTGATATTTTAGAATAACACATAATAAATGTACATGAAAGATGCAAATACTTGTGATGGTATTTGTGGTTACGTGAATGTTCAGGGGAGGCCTCAAGGAGTATTACTGTGGATGTGAAAACCACTATTGACATCTGAGAATGAATTGAAGGTGTATATTTTGGCATATTTCTGCCTTAAATGTCACCCAGATGAACTGTAAAACTCCTGTGTATTAAAAGATAAATNTATTACTGTGGATGTGAAAACCACTATTGACAAAACATCTGAGAATGAATTGAAGGTGTATATTTTGGCATATTTCTGCCTTAAATGTCACCCAGATGAATTGTAAAACTCCTGTGTATTAAAAGATAAATTTGGAAGTAGCAATGTAAACTGGACAAAGTAGGGAAATCATACCCCCCACCCACCCCTACCAAGCCTTACTTACAAGTTCATTACAAGTTTCAACCTATTCCTTTGAAGGAATGTAAAAGTACATCATTAACTGTTATCTTCTAGCTCAAGGCTGCTCAGGACCCATAGGCCATATGCATCCTGTGTTGGCCACCCCCACCCCCGGTTTAGCGAAGGGGGAGAAATACATCATATGAAGCTGCTGTGACTACACGAGTTTGACACCCCTGTTCTAGCTGTATATAGAATGTCTTGTGATTATGACAGCAATTGGGACTGGAACTTCCATCACTAAGTGATGCCATTGTAAAGCACAATTCATGGGACTATATTGCTTAGTGACAGCAATTTTGACAGGCATGAGTGTCGTTGTAGCCTCAGGACTGCATGGATCATTAAGCATGGACAGGAAGAGGCAGGAGTCCCAAGCAAGAAATGCAGGGTTGGTGGGGAAGAGCCATGGACAATCCCTACAGAGCACAAGAGATAAATTATTATTTTTTGTTTGTAGCTGTAGTTTTATTTTTGCTATACAGTATTCTACACTACTTTTGAGTATTTTGAAATGGGGAGGCATCAAACTAGTTAATTTAAAAAAGTAAGATGCTTTGTCTCTCACTTTAGAGGGTAGACTTCTATTTCAACAACCATTATAAAATACAAGAATTTGAAGACCAGAGTTAAAAAGATAAAACATTTGTCTATCAGCAGTTAATGAAACTACAAAGTCGTCTCCATTTCAGTAGGATGTATTTATGTCCATTTCAATTATATTATACATGCTAAATGTATATGCATATATGTAAGTCAGCATATGCAAGTGTTACTCAAGTCTCTGTCCATTTATTTTGATATGTTTCAGACTGCAGAAACAAAAATCTCTTTAAGATCTTTCCATTTTCCATGCTCATTTCTCTCTCTATGCTGAATATATCTGGCAACATGTAATAAAATTGTCAGTCCCTTCGTAAGTATTTCAATATATCGTGTCTTACAATAATTTACCTTTGCTATTAATTCCTTTTGAAACATACAATACATTGCATACATCAGATCAACATTTTTATTGTCATCTTGCCACATTTTTTGACTGAAAAGGGGATCCTCTGACACAAAGCAGGCTTGAATGTTAGTCCTATCTTATATTGTAAGTGATAATTCAATAAGTACTGAACATAGCCACAATTTCCTCATTATCTTTCGGTTTGTAGCTGTCAACACCTGGAAAGATAAAAAAATACAATTTTGAAAAGTAAATCATACTCCATACATTAGATATATTATAAGTCTTAATATGTGTAATGTTTGAAAATTAGTATTGCATTAGATAAATGCAGATACTCAGCTGCCTTACATACCTGACCACAGTCAGTCATGATGATGAAAAATAGTATGCATACAATAATATTACAATACAACTCCCCCCAAAGGATGCATAAGCTGCAGCTGCCATGTAGCCACCAAAAAGACAGCTGTTTTAAAAAGTAGAAAACAAGTCCTGTATTCACACTTGTCTATGGAGATTCTCAGTCATCCAAGTCATGTTTGTCCCAAAAGTTATTTGCTCAAGAGGCAACTGGACGTTCTTGTTTTTCTCTGAAGACATTTTGCTTCTCATCCAAGAAGTTTCTTCAGTTCTGACTGGATGGCGGGGAATGGAAGGATTTATTTTCCTTGCTGACAACTGGTCATTTGCATTATTTTTAGTCACTGAGGCCACTTGGAGGTTTATCAAACACATGGCACATCATAGGAGAACAAACCCACCAGGACAAGATTCAGCAGTCCATCTGCATTTGAAAGACAAAGGCCACTCTTTTGAAGTACTCAGAAATGTGAGCAGAACCGAAGCCATGTTGGATGGC
>BHFT01016764.1:0-19482 GCA_004320025.1 Laticauda laticaudata
AGTCTTATTATCCTTTGACGTATTTTCAGCTTTAATGCTAATGATGCCAAAGTGGAATTTTTTCGATTTCTACTTAAGTCTCTAGCTTCAGTATAAAGGAAGGGAAGAAAAAAAAAAGCCAACCTTTCTCTTCCCTCTCTCCTTCATTGTTTCAAAAGTCTTCTTTGGGAAAATTCTTTTTTTTATAGTTCAAATTTTCACTGGTACCTTATGTTGTTGCTTTTTCAGTTAACCCAGTCAACCACAAAAACTTTCTCTTCTTATCTTCCTCCTGCACATTCTTTTCTGGTCAAGTTCTTCTTTGAGGTGGCCATTTCTGACCATCGCCGCAACCGCCTTCAGGAAAGGGAGTAATGGCCAGCTGAGAAGGAGTGATGCGGCTCTCCTTGATCCTGCTGGTGGTCTCCCCCCTCTTCACCACCTCTACGGGATGGCTTAGCCCTGAATCCAGCCGACTCGGGGCGCTTCCGAGGCGAACACGGATCAAAACCACACATGATCACGGATTTCGGTCCGTTGCCGAAGAAGCTCAAACCGGAAGTCAAGCAACTGAATTTTGATCACATGACCATGAGATGTTATAATGGTTGTAAGTGTGGAAAACAGTCATGAATCGCTTTTTTTCAGTGTCATTGTAACAAACTGTTGTAAATCAAGGACTTCCTGTATTGTAACTATCTTGAGAAACAGATTGAGGGAATGAAAACGAGATCACTAGTTTGGAAAAGGGAAAAAAGTTCTCAAAATATAATATTTTAGTGAGAAGAGACAGTTCTATATCACAGGCTGGTCACCTATCAACCCAGATACTAATGTCACTAGATAATAACTCATATGGTGATAAAATGTTGGATACCAAATATGAGATACCAGTGGTGGGATTCAGATGGTCCACACCAGTTCTGGTAAACCAGTTGTTAAATTACACCCTCCCACGCTATCAAAGTGGATTCTGGGTACCGCGGAGCTGCAATAGAGAAACAGGCAATGGAGCAGCCAGCATGAGGGAAGGAGAAGGCCACTTTCCCACTTTCTTCTCCCTACTTCTCTCTCCTCCTTCCCTCATGCCAATCCCTCCATTCCTATTTCTCCATTGCAGTTGCAGTGCAGCATCCAGGATCCACTTTGATAGTGCGAGGGGGGTGTCATTTAACAACCAGTTTGCCCAGGATCAAGTTGGCCATTGTGGAAGGATTGTCCCATATGTGCAGTGGAGCTGGAGGATGGGGATGGGCCATGCCTCCCACAACAGCCAACCTGATCCTGGGCAAATTGGTTTTGTTAAATTATTTGAATCCAACCACTGTGACATACCCTCATCTCCACCTCAAGAAAGGGAATCCAGAATAAAAAGTGAAAGGAGAAACACGGCAGACCCAACATTCTTTCAAATGTCTCTTACAAAGTTGCAAGAACTTAATCTTGCTGCTTTCTGTCACTGAATTTTATACAGGTATGTTGTTTATATGCAATCCTTCCAAATTTTCCCAGAGTTGCTTCTCTCATTTATCATGCTGCAGAAAACCTAAGGACACTGTTACTGAGGAGAGAAAAACAAAACAATCTGCACTGTTGCAGATTTCATTAGCTCTACTCTTCCATCTATTTTTTAAGAAGGCACAATTTAAATGTAGGCTGCAAGGAACATTACTGCGCAGTGACAATAATCATAATCAAAGCTAATTTTTAGTTCCTTATTTGTTTGTCAAGTATATACATTGCTTCCCCCATCTCAAGGCTGGTGAAGCAATCATCAGAGTGAAACAAGAGCTTCAGAAATCGGCTGGTATGGACTTGTTAAGGGCAGCTCCTCACTATCACCTTCACAAGGACAAAGGGGTACAGCAGCAGACTCAAAGGTATGGCATAGCTGTAGTTGCATAATGTACTGAATTGCAAAGTGAACATTTTAACTGGATATACTGTGCAAATGTAATCTGTATGGATAATTTATGATTCAGTGAGTTTTTCAAAACAAAACAATTTGTATAACTGTGGGTCATCACATGATCCAAATACAGATGCTGAGACTTACAGGCATTTCAGAATGCTGAGGACATCAAGTTCAAGGACTTTTCAGGCTGAGTAGCCTGTAGGAAAAAATCCCTCAAGTACATCAAGCCTACTCATGAGTGAATCTCTGTTCATAAAATGTGTCAATTAATTTTAAAAGACGAACAACTATACCTCAATGGGGCTTTAAAATATTAGTTTGTGGCAGACCAATGTTGGAAAACAGTGTCCAATATCAGTCTACCTAACCTGAGGCTGCAGCCTCGGATTTTCTCATAACTCTCGGTCCGGAATTGTCCATTTTGCTTTCATTCTCATGAGATATTGAGCCTCTAAACAGATTTTGATTACTTGGATTTTGATCTGGAGAACATGCAGTTTCTTATTTAGCCCTAATTCTCTGTAGGCTGTTTTTTCTGGCAACCTTTGAACAGAATAAATTTTACAAGTATATTTTTAATAGAAAGAAATATCTAGACTTCCGGTTTGCAGGGCTTTGGCGGCAGCAGGAATCCGCGATCGTGCACGGTTTCTGCTTGTGCTTGCTGTTGGAGTGCCCCTAGCCATCTGGCTTTGGGGCTAAAGCCACCCCATAGAGGTGGCTGAAGATAGGGGAGACCCGGCAGGGTTCAAGAGGAGCCGCATCTCCTCTCCCCAGCTGGCTTAATTCCCTTTTCCGAAGGTGGTTAGAACGGTGGTCAGAAATGGCTGCCACAAAGAAGCACTCATCCGGAAAAGAATGTGCAGGAGGAAGCTAAGAGGTGAAAGGAGGAAGCTAAGAGGTGAAAGTCTTTGGCTGACTGGGATAAGAAGCAACATTCAAGATTTCCTGGAATTTAATTTTTTTTTTAAATTACATCGCTCCCAAAGATCTAGAGGCAGCAAATGAAAGTGAAAAGGGAAAGTTTGTTTTTTCTCACTCTCCTTCCTTATGGTGACAGCAGATGAATGAAGAAATCAGAAAAAACCCACTTTGCATCAGCAGGTAATTAAACTGGAAAATTAAAGTCAAGGGACAATAAAGATTTCTGATCACTGAAAAAAGTTTTTTTTTTCTTTGCTGGAAGTGGGAAGGGAGAGGAAATAATAAGAGTAAGATTTGGCTGGAGGAGACTGCTTGGAATCTAAAAGATTAAAACTAATTTGTAACAAGACTTCTAAAAGATACATTTTAATAGGAACTTTGTAACTGAATTGCAACCCAGGAAGAGAAAGTGAAAAAAGAAGAAAGTATTAAAACAAAACAGCTTGTGTGTATTTGGACTACTTAGTGACTTTGGACTCTTGGAAATTATATTTGAAGGATTAAAAACATTTGGGTGGTTGTTTAAATTTTTTTTACAATGGCATCACTTGTGGATGAACTGAAAATGGAATTCAAAAATATAAAGAAGAGGAACAAGAAGGGAAGGGCTTTTTTGGCTTCGTTTTTCATTTTTTAGAAATGGCGATTTCTGCTTATGAGAAATTACAAGAACAAGAAGATTGGGACAAAGAAGAAGCCATCTTTAATGAACAAGTAACTTTATCTGGGGAAGAAAGGGGAAAGGGGGAAAGAGAATGGAGAATTTAAGACCCAAAAAACAACCAGAAAAAGGAAAAATAAGGTGAAAAGTAGACATAATGTTAGAAAGCAACAGAAAAGAGGAATACAGAAGAGGAAATGAAGATGAAGAGACAAGGGGGTAAAAAGGGTAGAGTGGAGAAGCAAGGGAGGAAGGAAGGGAAGAGAAGCTACAAAGGTTTGAAACGAGATGTAAAGAAACAGGACTTATTTAGAGATAATGGGTAAAAATATAACTGAAAAAGAGATTCTGCAAAAGTACATAAGACTGGATTGTTGTATTTGTATTAGAAATAATATTAGAAAATTTGGAACAACATATTATAAAATGGGATAAAATATTCAATGTAATTTAATGATTTTTTTTTCTTTTTTGAACAAAATAAATGAAATGAAATATGAGAGAACTGAATTAAGAAGGAATGGGAACATTTTAATTACACAATGTCTTAAAATATAAGTGAAATTGGGAAGCAACTACACAAAAATTTATAAGTTTCCCATAGAAGCATGATACTTATTTGAAAAGGAATGTATAAAATGTTTAAGATTTAAATGAATATTAATTTTAACGATAGAGTTCAACTGGTATGGATTGTTGTTTTAATTATTATTATTATTATTTAAATTTTTTCTTTTTTAAAATATAGTGTGTAGCTTCAGAATGTACTAAGCAGAATCCGAATGAAAGTTATGTATTATTTTAAATGTTTAAATTTAGGGAAAGAGATAAAGGCACCATACTCCAATCAGTAATTACAGGAGAACTTTTGTGTTAATGAGAAAAGATAAAGACAGCTGAAACAGGACAGACAAAGGATATAACTATAATGATTTAAATTGAGATGAAATAAATAAAATAGAATTAAGAGAGTGAAGAGAGAGGAGAAGCTATATAGAAAAAGTAGAATGGTAATAAGATATGGAATAGTATATAAAAGTGAGCATGAACTTGAATTTATGTCTGTACGAAGAGATGTAACCCGGGATCAAGGTGCTTTCAAAGAAAAAGATTATGTGTTTTGTTTGTATATGTTTGTTTTTTAAAAATCAATAAAATTTTTGGAAAAAAAAGAGAAAGAAATATATAGAAAGTATATTTTTAATAGAATAATCTTATTCCAATAATTGAAAAAAAGATAATGCCACAGCGCTACATAAATTAAATAGTGTTAAGATTCAAGCACCTGCTAGTTCCCATAACCATCTTTCTTGATATCTACCAGGCTTCCTGCCATATCGTTTTTTTAATTTTCCAAATTTCTAAAAAGTAAAAGAGAAATAGCCATTCTCTCAGCTCTATATAGTGCTTTGTTTGCAAGTGATTACTTATGCACACACAAAAAAACCTCCAAAATGAATACAAAGTATGAATGGTTGTATCATCCATTAATTTACAAATCATTGGGAGTTTTCTTAGTGATCATTCAAAATCATTCCTCAGGCTTTCAAAATTATGCTTACTTGGTGAAACAGATTGATAACCTTTGTGCTAAAGGTATTGCTGTGAGGAGAAAAATATGTAATTTATATCAGTAGTGTGGAAATACATTTTCAATTTCACTTGTTTTCTATGGAAAGATGGTCATGAACCATTTGTCCGAAGCATCCTGGCAACAATTTGAGATGCCGGTGAATGATACAAGCCATGCCATCTTGAAGACTGTAAGCCATGGAACAAAATTAGTTCCTCAATCCATACCAAGTGTTGCAATATAATGCAGTTGTTCCCCCCCCCCCTCTCTCTTTCTCTGACNCCCCCCCCCCCTCTCTCTTTCTCTGACATGCATGCGCGCACACACACACACCCCTTTGACACATGGGGGGAGGGTGAAATATGGTATTAAATTGTGATTTAATGAGTGAGGAAATAAACCCTGATGACAGACGTCCCAGTTTCCACCAGAACAGACCTAGTAAAAGAGTGTCATGACTCTGAGCACATTTCATTAACTATAAACACGTCAGGGACCATTAACATTTAATTAGTAATACAAATATGGGAAAAACAGCTTGGAATTCCTATCTTGTCCAAATAAGGATACCACACATTATGTTCTCCCCATTGTTCATGGCTTCCAATTATGATTTTTTCTGTTGGGTTCATATACTTGAACAAACAAGAGGCCAACAAAATATATTATGATTTACTGTTACATTCCATTCTATAACGCCATCTGGAGAGCCAGTTTGGTGTAGTAGTTCAGGCATCAAGCCTGAAGCTGGGAGACTGTTGAGTTCTAGTCCTGCCTTAGGCACAAAGTGAGATAGGTAACCTTTGGCCAATCACTCTCAGCCCTAAGGAGCAGGCAGTGACAAATAATTTCTGAAATCTTGCCAAGAAAACTGCAGGTGCTTGTCCGGGCAGCCATCAGGAGTCAATAATCACTCAAAAACATGCACGCACATACATGCACATACCACAACCCATGGCAGAAGTAAACATTTCTTTGTTTCTGTGGTACCTCCTGCTAGTATTCACTTTTGTCTGGTCTTTTGCAGTAGCAATACATTTCGCTAACTGCTTCTGTCCAGAACAAAACATTCAACAGCTTTCTGTCTCATTTTTTCTTTGTTTTGGAAATAGTATAAGATCTGATATCAAATGAAATGATCTCTACTTTTTCTTTTAGGGCCTCATTTAAAACACACACACAAGGAGCAAATGAATTAATTGCCAAGACAACTTTTTTAAAACCTGCAGCTATATTACCTCTTATGTAACCAGTAAAAGAAAGTATTTTCTTTCACATTCACAAATAAAGTGCATTAAATCAGACAATTCCACCAAAAGGCCTGTCCTGGGTAAACCTACCAGAAAAATCATAAGGTTGGATACCATATTTGCAGGCTTTTCAGTACCCTGAAAAATGAGACATTGTGATGAGCAGGATTATTTCTATACCTACAAATGGGTCTGTGATGCAGGGGTGGGTTGCTGGGGGTTCGCAGGGGTTCAGGAGAGTCCCTAGCTAAGATTCTGTGCAATCCTGAAACCCCCCAAATCCAGGGTTGGCCCCACCCACCCTGCTCCTCCCCTCCCAGGGTCCCCATGCGGCCCATTTTGGATGTAGGTAAGTGCAGGGCATGTGAGGAGGCTCAGGGAGGGTGAAAAATGGGCCTCCCGGAAGTTCAGGAGGGCGGGAAATGGGTCCATTTCCAGCTTCCAGAGAGCCTCCGGATCTCAGGGAGGCCATTTTTGCCCTCCCAGAGGCTTGAGGAAAGCCTCCAAAACCCAAGGAGGGCAAAAAATGTCCTCCCTGTCATGGTGCAGGAGGGTTATAAGGTCACAGCACACCCAACAACGCACACCCAACAACTGGGCAGAGAACCCTTTGCTAAAAATTTTGAAGCCCACCCCTGCTGCGATGGCAGTAAAAAGGTAAGAAATATATTGATAGTCCTTACTGAAATGAATTAACGGGTTTTGATTGCCCTGCTTGTCTAACTTTGGTTGACTATTTTTAGAGTGAGAGAGTGGCTGCAACTCATAAACAGAGATCTCCATAACTATTTCCCACATCCAGTGTAAGCCACAGCTCAGAGTTACAGTACAAACATCCTGCTTTAACTGGAGATGGTAGGATGGAGGTCACGGTGGGTTGTTTATTAGTGTTTCAGTTTTAACAATCAGCAGTTTCAGCAAGGGTGATAAAAGGTGACTGAATGGTTAGCTCCCGAGTGCTGACATAGCCGATGTCAAGTAATGATGTGTGGGAGAGAGAGATACATAAATAAAATGTAAAAAAGTAACTCTTCCAAACTGGGAGGGAAGAGTATTTAGAACATCATAAACAGACCCTTCTTTCCCAAAGTTTCCTGCCACCAGTCAGGCTGAGACTCTTAGTAGGTCAGGCTGAACTAAGAAACTTCTTAGTTGGTCAGGCTGAAAAGATCTCAGCTTTTCAACAAGAACTTTTCCCTTCAGTTCAATTCTATGCAAAAATAAAAAGATCCTTGGTTCTCCCTGAGCAGAAATACAGACTTTAACAAGCTTTGTGCTAACTCTGAAACATAAATGTTAGCTAAGTAACCAACTAATTTGCATGTGGGGAAGCTTTTAAATAAGGCATTCTCCTTTTAAGTCAATGAAGTCAAATCTCTAGAATATTAAAATGAATTTACTGGGGAAGGGAAATATCAGAAAACTAAGGAAGGCAACACTCACACAGACATAATTCCTTAAATAAGTTTTGGGGTTTCAATATACAGGTATATTTAGAGATCTTTGCAAAGAAGATGATCAGAAAAATAATTTGGATTGTCCTCTTCCTTGTTTCCAATGAAGATTTTTCTTCTGGTAGAACTTTTTCTCAGTTTCATAAATTCCAGCCTCCTTGCAATTGTGGCTTGGCCCATTCATGGAAAATAATCCCTCTCTAATAACTTAGGCTAGCCAACAAATCCAGAAATTATCTAGAATTGAATCTGTTTTCCTAACAAAGTCTGATTGGATTATAAAAGCATTGATTAATTTTCACCATACATACCATTCCATAATGAACAGATCATAAGGCAATTTATCTGTAAACACCTTGAAAACAATACAATAATTACCAGGTGTTGATTTTAAAAAAAAATTATCTAATTTTTTGATCAGGAACATTCCTTAATAGGTTGTGGGGATGCTGAAGATATTATATACTGGGACCCCAGTAAACCATTTGGCAAATTGTCCCATGATTGTTGATTGGAAAATTATTAAATATGGACTCAATAACATGTCAGTTAAAAATGCATAGGTAATTCAAAAATTGTACTGAATGAATACTAATCAATAGTTTCATACACAGGCATCCACAATATCCAGCAGTTTTCAACATTATTATTAGATTTTTATCCTGGGATGGAACATAATTAATACTTCTGCCTCCTATCTTTTTCTGTAAGAACGACTGGGTGAAGGAGAGAGAGAGAGAGAGAGAGAGAGACAGAGAGAGACAGAGAGAGGCTCAAAGTCACCCAGATGGCTTTCATGCTTAAGGGAGGCCTAAAACTCCCTGATTCCTCTTCTGGGAATAAGTGCAATGTCATAACACACATAGAAGGGATGGGGGAGAATTTGCATTGCTGTGAACTAGTTTTCCTCTGTTTGACTCTTTGTCCCTGGTTTCTCATTAAATTAAAATGTAAACCTTGACAACTGTAAGATGTGTGGGCAGTCTGCCTGGGGAATTTTGGGAGTTTCTTTTTTATTATTATTAAATTTGTACACCCCCAACTTCACTTCAGTGAGGTTAGACAGTTTGCAAAAATAAAATAACATAAAAATATTACTTAAAGCATAGTTAAAAGCAAAATGAAAAACAAGGTCAAAATTTGCAAGTGTAAAACTAGAGTTAAGAAATTAACAAGCTACAAGGTTAACAAGGTGGAGGGAACACTCTCAAGCCTTCAGCCATCCCCATAGTTGTGTAATACTCTTAGATCCTCATGCTAATTGGCAGAGCCAGGTCTTAACATTCTTCTGAAAGGCCACAAGAGGCACCTTCTCACCTTCTGGTTTAAGATTTTTCAAAGAGTGGGGGTAATAACAGAGTGGCCCTCTTCCTGGTCAAAGTTCTTTAAAGGCCCGGTCCCACTAGCCGACGGACGCAAAACGTATGCATAAAGGACACAGCGGATGAGCAAAATTTTGGGGTCTCATATTGTCTGACTCAAAAAAGTGTCAAAAATTTTCAAAACAGAACGGAAAAGAAAGGAAAGAAAGGATGTGGGTGATGATGTAGCGGGAATATTAAATGGTATGTTCATAGGAAGCCTAGTGGAATAAAGGGAGATGAAGCAGATGATACCTCCGAAGGGCTTCCGGGGGAGATTTCAAAGTGGACGCATAGCTGAAGGGCAGATGCATAGCGGATGACGCGGATCATCACGGACGCCTATAGGAAAAAAGGGATGTGTCGCATGGATGTATATCGGATGCAAAGCATTCACTGCGCATAGCGGGGAGTAAGATAAATTGTGTTGTAGCTCCGGAGTATAAGAAAGGATGCAGCATGCACACAGTCAAGCATACAGGGGAAAAGACGTGCTGCAAATACATTTGCAGGAACAATGGTTCATCAGTCAGGCAGAAGAGGAGCGTGCCTACTGCGTTCCAGCCTGGCAAGAAGGCAGAACCAGCATCCCCCTGGCATGACTCTGAACCTGCTGTGTGCTGTGTGTGGGGCCAGGTACCCAAGGCCCCCCACTCAAAGCCCTCTGCTGCTAAGTGCTGTTCAAGCCCTGAAGTCCCTGCTGTCAAGCCTGAAGGCCCTGCTGCTCAAGCCCTGAGGCCTGTGAAGCCCCTGCAGGGGGGAAGCGCAAGGGGAGAGGAAGAAGGGAGATGAGGAAAACAGTAATCGTATCCGAGGAGCATGAGGATGAGGTGCTGGAATGGTGAGGAGATAGAAGTACCTCTGAGAAGGGCACAGACTGATTGGGAACAAGAAGAAGCAGGCAGCTTGGAGAGACAAGGCAGAGAGCCTGGGTGTACAGTGCAGAAGTACTTCTAGGGATGGTGGAAGCAAGCATGCACACCTGGTATGGACAAGCTACCCTCAAGAAATCCGGCAGGCGTGTAAGCTACTGACCAGGAGTTGTACGTCATGGCCATGTCAGTTATGGAGGGTGAGATCAGCACCTAGAAGCAGCCCTTGAAACCCCTTCTCAGACAGCCCACAGACAGCCAGTCCTTCAGCCAGGAGCCAGCTACCCTGTCCAGGCAGGTATCTTCAGAGGACCCACGGAGAGACACAAACACCCCTGACAGTTGATTCCCCATGCCAGGAAACTTGGATGGATCCAATGTGAGGATGACGCAGAGCTCGTACAAATTGGAGGAAGAGCAGCAGCCTACCGAAGGCCAACCCGACCCACAACACCCCCCCAACTCCACGGGATGGCAGGCAGACTGGAGGGCCAGGACACAGTGTGCTGTTGGAGATCAGGGCACAATGAAGACCAGCAAGACTTCTCTCTCCTGGTCACTTGGGACAGAGCATCCTCGGGCCGGAACCTTCATCACTATGTTGAGCCAGACCCTGAGGGACTTGCCGAGGCCAAAGCATTCTGCAAACCTCAAGGCCAGCTGAAGCTGCTCCTACCCAGTCCAGTCTGCACCTCACCAGGCGATGTTTACAGCCTTCCACAGCTTTCACATCCTCACTACCAAGGCTAGACTACAGGACTTCCACAGCAGAAGCAGAATTTCCAGTCAGGCAGGTTCTCGGATGCACAGAGCACTCCTCACCCAGATGCAGACAGACAGCCCCATATCATCTCCTCCTTCTCTCCACCATAGTCAAGCCATCAACAGACATCTGTCATAGTATTGGGCCTGCATTCAAGTCCTTGATGAAGGGCCTTTCACCTCACGGGACTGAGTCAGCTCAGATTAGCTTCCTGAACATCATCTCCCTGTTGTACCTCGGGGCCAAGTACCAATGGTGCTTCAGACCAGCATCAAAGCAACACTACAGGTCCTGCCGCTTAACAGCTGAGACTATGGACATGAATCAGAGTGACTGAGAATAGTGTCAGAAACTGAGTTGTTTACTTGTTAAGTTTATCTTTGCTTAAGAACTTTACTTGGTTATTTTGCTTATTTAATAAGTCACTAAAGTTTACTAAGAAAGTTAATAAAGGTTATCTTTGCTTAAGACACTTAGTTTACTTGGTTCATTTTTTTATCTTTAATATGTGTTGTGTGAAAAGATTTGAAAAAATGGTTAAGCCTTTGCATGCTTGTGGATTAGATAAGGATAGTTGTGGGATAGTAAACCTCCAGTCAAGTATAGTGACGAGTATGGTTCACTATCCAGTGCCAATATAATGGAATTTGTTATCTATAAATTTATTCATTGATCAACATTTTAATAAACAAAAGCTCTTTATTAATGCCTATTTATTGTAGAGTCACATACATGGACAGATCTCATAGATGTTATGCGACAGCTTCAAGGAAGGATCCATTAATCATCTATCATCGTTCTGCCACTACACTGCCCAGCTGGGGAGTTTGCACAGTGTCTCAGGAGGTTGCGCTGCTTTTTCCTTCGTGAAGCTCTGTTGGGGCCTTGTACATCTCAAAATGTCTATCAGGTTAGTCTTGCTCATTCACCGGGCTCCATGTCCATTCCCTTGTTGACGGTCCACAAGTCTGTTCTGCAACACTGGTAGGCGTGCGCATTGAGATTGTGCAAGATGCAGCAAGCTTCCACAATGCTCCTCACAGTCTGTGGCTCATGCTGCATTGTGGTTGAGAAAGTACCTGGAACTGTTGGCCAGGATGCCAAAAGGTTCTCCACACCCATCTTGCTCTGGACAGCTATATTGAAGATCCTCTCTCATGGATGAGGTATTTGAACTGTACGGCTTCATGAGGTAGGTTCTGAGGGAGAACGCGTCATCACCAACAGAAGTAGGCGCACATTTGTGTGTCATTGGTAGGGGGTCTGGACCTGGAAAAACCATGATCGAGGTTGTGTTCCAGCCCCTCCTTGAGGTCACTTGCGTTGTGTATACCTGGCAATCTGAAGCTGACCCGTTGCCTGAATGCATCGATGTAGATGAACTTTATGTCAGCCATCAACACATGGCAAAGAGGATGATACTGAAGAAGCCTGTGTGTATATAAGTGGACCTTGAGTGTGGCTGGAGCTTTTGTGGCGACGTGCTTCCCATCTATGGTCCATAACGGCGTGGAGAAAGTTCCACCCTGATACCACTCTTCTGCAAAGTTTTCTCGCAGCTTGTCAGTGTGGGACCTGAGGAGCTCCATTCCACGTTTCTTCAGTGATGGCCTGTACCACTTCTTGGGCCATTGCTGATCGTTGTGTGGCACCCTCCATGTATATGCATGTTTCTGTATGTGGTTCCAGGTTCGCAGAATCAGTGCCATTTCACTCCAGGGTCCAGGTTGGACGGAGTTTGGGTGCTCGGCTTGGTCAACTGGCTCAGACGCTCTTAACAATTCGTCAAAACTGCTGGTGGCATCCGCTCATGAAGTGGGAAGACACGAGCGGTCTTCATTCTCGTCAGTCCACATCAACTGGTCATACAGTCCAAAGCTCCATTCTTCACAGATCCATCATCAGAACCAGACAGCTCTTGGACGTCTCCTTCTTCTCCTTCTGTAGAAAACTTGAAAACAGTCTGAACAGGTTTTGGTTTCTAGTGATGAATGCAGCGAAGCTATCATATGGACTGTGGTCATCATCCATGTAGGAGAAATTGATGGATGTTGAGAGGACCAAGAACAAGTGAAGTTACCAGGCGTGACTCATACTGAGATCGCAAGATGATTTTCTCGCCTTTTTATAGAAGAAATATCATTATATTACGCTAGGTGTCCTTTCTACATACTCTTGACATACTCCAGGATCTAAATATACGAGATACATCACCAGATACAAACGTTTGTCCGTTTTGATACTTTATATACAAGATGCATACGCTACACTTTCTATTCTGTGCTACTAAGCATGTAGACGTTCGTGACTCCTTTTGTTTCCTCACTCTTTCCGTTTTCAACTGCACGGTGGACTGTGAGTTGAGGGGATGCCAGAGGATGCAGAAGAGATTACAGCGGTGACGTTTAACGTGAGATAACGGACATAGAATCGTTCGTTGCCCGTATATGTTTGCCGATGTACATCGTACGCGGCGGAAAGTTCATCCGTTCACAAAGTTTTGTGCAGCTCAAAACTTCTTGGCAGATGAATGGAGTGGATGGATGCTCGACAGATAGAGCGTATGAAACACGTATGCAGTGAGTACACAACGGATTCATAGTGTTTTCTAACGGATGGCAAGATTTTTTTAACGTTTTACATCATCTTTGCATCCGTAAGTGCAGTGGTCCCGGGCCTTAAGTGACAGGATTCACAGAAAGCCTTCCCTGCCTAACCAGGTGGGATGGGTTAGTGTAATTGGGAGGATTGCTGTCCACACATCTTAAAGTTACCAAGATTGAAAAGCATTAAATTAGAGAGCGGCATCAAATAGAGTACCACCAGAATCAGTCCTATGTTCTCTTCTTGTTAAGATTGTCATTAATAATTTGAATGATGACTTGGAGAAAATTATTACTAAGTTTCCAGAAGATCAAAAAAAACAACAACCCTGGATGATTTAGTAGCATACTAGAACTGAGAAATATATTTTAAAATAATCTTGATAAAGTGGGAGAAATCAACTGAAAACAACAACTAAACCTAGCAGAAATAAATGCAAAGTTCTTCACTTGCAAAATAAAAATCAAAGGCAGAGATATAGGATGGGGGGATACCTGGGTAAGTAATAATTTTCATACAATTTTCTTGGAAAAAGTTCATTAAAACTAAATGTGAGAAAAACAGTCTGATGTGGCTGCAAAGCATCAAATGTCATTTTAAATTGCATCAACAGAAATATAATTTCTAAATGATGGGAAGCAATTATGGCACTATTTTCTGCTTTGGTCAGACCAAATGTGTGCCGTATTGGCACCACACTTTAGAATCAGAGAAAGTGGAACAGGTTTACAGAGGACAACAAAGATGATTATGTAGGCTAGAAACAAAGTTCTTTGAAGAAAGATAGAAGGAACTGGTTAGCTTTGAGAAGGAAAAATTGAGTGGGGACATAACACACTCTTGCCAGAAAGGAAGCTACATAGAAGATTAAGAGGCTAAATAATGGATTTTAGTTACAGGAAGGCAAATGCTAAGTGAATAGTAGAGGGGAAATAATGTCCTAATTCCAAAACTATTTGCCAGTAGAGGTAGTTACACAGAGATATGCTTCCATAACTGGATGGATTCATACTATCTGTCTACTATTCATGTTATATTATCTACTATTCTCTCTGTCTCAGAAGCTCTAATCTGGATGGATTCCTATACAAGAAAGAGACTCAAGGAGACCTGATGACCTAAATAGGTCCTTCTAAATCTATGATGCTATTAAAAGAATTGATTGGGAGAGACTTTAAAAAAACACACACAATCAAATCTATTCAGGTCTCTAAGCATGGGGCCAATTTATCAGTTGTTTTAAGAAGCATCATTGTGCTGTACAAAAAACTGCCAGTATAAGGAAACTAGGGATTACTAGAGAGATGTAAAAGCAACAGGTATAATTTGTCTATAAAAATAACTCTGGCAGTTGCAACCAAGATCAGGATTAGAAGGTACCCCAAATCTGTTCCCAGTTGGCACTTGCATTATAAGAGAAGCCTCTAGGTTTGCCAAGGGAAGTTTCTTTCCCAATACCAAGAACAGCAAGTGTAGAGATAAGATACTAGACTAGATGGAGGAATCAGATTCTAATCTACCTTCACCCAAAGATGCTTCTGGGTCTATATTTTTTTCAGGATTCTGGGTGAAAAAATACAAAAAGAGTATAATGTATGCCATGCTGAGTTCTTGAAGGAAAGCAAGTTATAAATCTGATACTGTAAACCAACTATGTGGCGCTTGAGGGCAGTTATTGGACTTTGGCTACAGAACTGGTTAGATTTTCCATATTCTATGCAATCCCTATGCTACTGTTTATATAATGAATGTGTGATTCTCTTTAGGAGTTAATGCCGTGTTTGCTGAAAGTATATCACAAAATATCAAAAGAGAATTAAAACAATGCCATATCCAGTTTTTTGGATATGAATGTGGTTGAATGTGGTTGCGCATCTCTTTTAAAACAATTCTTAAGGAGGAAAATACTCATATAGAGAAGGTTCACTAGATTCCAGCAGTGGACAAGGTGGTGGACTAGATAATCACTAAACCAAACTAAATCCAACCTTTCCCCAATAAGGAGAGCATGAAGGTAGCTTTTGTGTAGTAAAAATCCAGCTAAGTTATTATCAGGTTCTAGGTGTCTTTTTCCAACTTTATGCTTTCTGCTGAAGAGGAATCAGGATTTCATTCAGTCCCTGCTTTGATGTCATCAACCACCTGCCTGTGAAAGACAGTGGGCAGGAATCCAGATCTTCTATTCTTTTTCTCCTTTTGGCAGAAGCCACACATGTACACAGAGGACATCTTACTGGAGTTAAACATATAGAGATCTATGCTCTTGGAGTTACCATTGAACAAATCATTAATATGACCTGTGATATTTATGTAAATGAAGGCATCTGATATATAAGGAACTACCATAGCTGAAAAGCAAAGCCCTTGAGCCATTATAAAACACAACTGGCACTTGATAATTTCTTCAGATATGCAGATATACATGAAGAAATAAGTGGAACTATTTTCATCTTAAGTTTTTGTAGAGACTATTTGAACAGGATCCTTGAACAAACTGTCAAAATCCACTAACTATATTTTATCCTGAAATAAGGGACAAGCTAATTGCAAGAAAGCCAAATGAATTCATCCGTGAAAAGATCCTCCACTAAACAGCCAAGAGCTGACTTCCAAGTACCATGGCATAAGCATGAAGTCAATTTGGTATCATCCAGATTTGGAAAAGCTACTAAAATCCATGGACAATGGTCTAGGGCTTTCAAGAAATGCACCAGAATTTTACAATGTATAGCCATTTGATTAAACTGTTTTATCATTTGAAACAAACAATTCTGGGTTATCAGTCCCTGTTCTTGTTACTTTCTGATTGTTTCTGTAACTGGTATGCTTTTATATCAGATATCTATCCAGTTCTATTTAATGCATCCTTAACAATTTCCCCTGGGCCTCTGGCTCTGGTTTCTCCAAACTGATCTCATTCCTTTTCTCTCTTATATGTTAGTTACTCTTTTTAGATTGCACAGTTATGGGAAAGATGTGCATTTCCTTTATTCTTGTATATTACCTTGCAATTACAAGTACTTTCTGGAGGAAAAACAAAGAATACATTACGATTTAAAGCATCCATTTTTTCAACATATATATATTAACCAAATTTTCTGCATATTCTGCTTTCTCACAAGTAACAGTAAATAGAAGCTCTCTAAGACAGGGTTATCAAACTCACAGTCCGGATGCATCACATGCTGGCCACGCCCATGTCCAGTTTAGCAAAGGAGGGAGAGTCACAATATGTCACATGACACCACCGTGACAATGCGTGCTTGACATCCCTGCACTAAGAGATAAATCCCCACCCTAGCAAGCCAATTGTAATATTAAGATGGATATCTACCAACTTCTAGTAGAAACTTGTTCAACAAGGGACAACATCTTAGCTATCAAACAATTTGGCTACAAGGATCCTTGATGCCTGTGTCCACACAACTTAATAAGTCTCTCTCTAGAAGGTTATTAATGCTACACATCCAGTTCTTTAATCATGTTTAGCGGTAACAGATAATATACATCTAAGAAGTTAATAACACTGATTAGATTACAGGATTTGAAATTTAAATCAACTAACCTGTGATTTTATTCTGTTCTTCACAAATCAATATTGTCAGTTTAACGCTACATGTGATATAACAGTTGCAATTTATTCAAAGAACTTTGGACTATTGGGGAAATGATGGAGAAATGATAGTAGCATATCACATTTCTGTAAAATGGGTGCACTGATTGAAGAGGCAGGACAGTAGGTTGCATGAAATGCTTTATTTTAAGATCCAGAAAAGAAGTGGCAAGCCACAACAGGTGCCAGCTTTTATAGCCGGCCCCATCCAATACTTCAGCCACTGATGGCACTTTATTTCTCCCACCAGTGGCTGGACCAATGAGTAGAGTCTGACATCAGACCCCACTCACGTAGACAGTGCACATATATATTTATGAAGTGTCATGCATATTTAACAATTTCAATATGTTTCTATAGACCCTTATTTTATTTTATTTTGCAATTTGTGCTTAGCAAGAATATGTTTTTCTTATGTGTAGACCAACAAGTTTGGTAAATCTAGTTATTACGGTGTATACTTCTTAGCTGCAGAATGTTGCTAAGTTCAGATGGGCAATTATACAAATTAGACAGATAGATAGATACCATAATTTAGCTCAATGTATGAATCTAGCCAGTTAACTTATTTGCAAACTAAGTGTGTACAGTAATTCTATCCATATATGTACAAGAAATATATAATACAGGAAATCAGGCTAGGCAGAAACAGCCAAGGGTCCTTGGTGTTTCTATGACCCGATGCCCTTAGGAACCTTTATACTGACAGGGCTTATATTTTATTCATGTTCCGTTTCTTTACCTTCTTAGACTGAATCAGATTAACACTAACCATATTTTTAACAGACAGTGAAGATACTATTCCCTGGACCTGCAGAATCAGCATGAACACCACTTTTGTCCCAAGGGCATGGTAAAATGTGTTGATGTCAAAAAAGCACAACAGGGCTGGGTGTGATAAGTAGTAGATAGAAGACCACCAGAAAATTAGAAAACTCTCATCCAGCCTGGGCAGTTTTTAAAAATTCATCCCAAAAGAAAGCAATGGAAATATGAAATTAATGGTAGGGAAGGAACAGGAGATAGAAAATATGGACCCACAGTGCAAACAGCTTTGTGGTACATGTAAAAAGATGTGAGATTTCAACTACAATGTCACAAGCACCATCTTGTCTGTTTTGATTTCCCCTTCAGATGCCACTGCATGTAATCACCAGAGTTAATTTCAACTCTATGAAGTTACCTTTTACCAAACAACAGGCTGGTGTGATTAGGGGGCTGGGGGGGAAGAGTTTGAGAAAATGTTAGGCACGAAGAAGAATCCTCAATCTGGCCATTTTAAAAAGAGAAGCAAGGAAGCTTCTGGGTTTTCACATTTTAAAAAGTCAATCTAGATTAATTATTAAAGATGGATATAGTACATTTTCAAACCAACCCTTTCCAGTAGTGTTTGACTATTGTAAATCTAATTGTTATATTTGCTGTATTTTCACTGGTGCTAGCCCATCAGGCCAGCCTACAATCATGACAGGGACTGCAGTGGAAGCAGTTGGAAAAGGAAACGTCACAGAAGGAGACAAAAATGGCAAGAATTTCAATTGACCTAGCCTGAAAAACATACAGAATCAATTAGAAAGTGAGAGCATCACTGCTACTGGGACAAAAAGTTCAGAGCAATTACTTCTTCTACATGGCTGCCTAAAATCTTAAAAAACTGAAACAAAAAGAAGCATGTAAATTCTTTGTTCTTGGCAATGAACTGGGAATCCTCATTACAGAGCTGATCCTGTAAATAACTATGTACAAGGTTTGGTATTTAGTTTAGTACAAATTAATAGAAACAGAGCTGCAATCTTTTAGAACAATTCCAACCTTTCTTTAACTCATATTGGATCCTGTTTGTGAAGCCCATTTTTGTTTCAGTGTTTCTGAAATTCCTGTGAAGTGGTCTGGCAGACAGGTTAATAAATATATATGGGATATAGAAACATGGTACAAATCCCAGATGACATGTCAAATGCTTGTTATAATTACATTCTCCAACATGAAAGCCATGGCTTGAAGAGTTCAAGGCACAATGGTTTGAATCATATCAGGACCTTCCTGATATGGATGGTAGGAAGCTCTGTGAGTGATTTGAATTATGTGTATGTAATGATGGTGGCACATAAGGCTTCATTATGCTTTTATGATCCTTAATGTTTTTTGCAAATTTTGCTTAGCAAGAATGTGTTCTGCTTATTTATAGATTAACGTATTTGGTAAATCCAGTTACTATGGTTTATAATTATAAGCTGCTATGCAGTGCATTAACCACAAAGAAGGCTGAGCATTACACCAGGGGGTCTCAGCACGTGGAAGCATCTGGCAAATGCTGTGTGGGCTTGGAAGGTAAGGAGGTCGGGCCTGATTAGTACTTAGAATGCAAAACCAAAAGGGAATTCTAGAGCTAAATATAGAATACAGAATATAGCAATAAGAAACCACTTATGCTCCTGTAGAAAGGCTGTCAAAGTGCCTTTCTCTGAGGGTTCGAATTTTCCCTCTGGGAGAGCTCCGACGCAAGGATACAG
>BHFT01016765.1:5562-37016 GCA_004320025.1 Laticauda laticaudata
TCCAGAGAAGTTCCTGAGACAGGAAGTCTAGTCCTGCCAAGAATGTAATAAGGGTTAATGGAGAGGCAGTTTCTGTAAGCAACACCAGAATGTTTCCTTCCTGCCTTCCTTACAGGATTAGGCCAATAATTTCTTCTAACAACCGGTTCTCCGAACTGCTTAGAATGTTAACAACCAGTTCTAGCAAATAGGTGCAAACCTGTAGAATCCCACCCCTGCTGCAAATGCTCTCAGTGTACATAAAAGAAAAGATACATTTATCAAGAGTCAAGAATCATAAGTTACAACACTTAATGATAGTCATAGGGTACAATAAGCAATCCAATCATACTAGGAAACAATATAAATCATAAGGATACAAGTGACAAAGTTACAGTCATACAGTCACAAGTGGGAGGAGACAGGTGATAAGGAGTGATGAAAAGATTAATAGTAATAATAATGCAGACTTTGTTGTAAAGTGCCAGGAACACCTTGTTCAACAGACACAGGTTGTCCTTGACTTACAACCTTAATGGAGCCCCTGATTTCTGTCGTAAGTTAAGACATCCATTTGACCAAATCTGATATTACAATTTTTTTTGCAGCAGTTGAAAAGCAAATCAATGTATTCCTATGGAAGTTTTTTTTTGACAGTAACTGACCGAAAACACTGTAAAATGGCAAAAAGATCATAAATGATGTTCTGTATGGAACTTGGTAGGTTCCAAGTACTTCATTCTGATTGGCCGAAAAGGCTACTTACGGATTGGTTTGCTATGAAACCAATCCGGAAAGCCACGCAAACCGCAGGAAGAGTAAATAACTTGTTCATGGCCACAAGCCAAGAGCAGGTTAGCGCTATATAAAGGGCTGCCGCCCGGCTTGGGCCATGTTCCGTTTCTTTACCTTGGTCTGGTTTGAAAATAAAGAGTTTGTTGTTTGGAACCCGGTTTCCCATGACTTCTTTCCGGATGGGAAACACTGGGCAATGAAGGTGGGATCGTCCATAGAAGCAGAGACTGAGCAACACGTCGATCTGAACAACGAGAGAAGAGATGCTGGGTAAACGCGCAGCGCCGCACCCTTCAGTCCAGATGTAGAGATGGGAATTGTATATCAATTGCTTTCTTATGTTCTTAGAAAGCAATGATGGAAGAATGGAAGAAATGGAAGAAATCTCAGATCAAAGGAGAGGGCTGTCTTCCTTACACACTGTGGACCAGCCGTATTCAAAATGGCGAAGGTGCTGGCGAAAACCAGAGATGTCAAGCAGATGACCTGATCTGACCTGAACCGAATGCTCCAAACACACTATGCACCGGTGGTCTCAAATCTCATAAAACGACATTGAATTTTTACAAAAGGGACCAGAAGGAGGATGAAACCATTGCAGACTTTGTGGCAAGCTTTGAGACACATTGGAGGGCACGTGAGTTTCAAACATGGACGAGGCTATGAGGAGACCGTGTAGTCCTCGGCCTGAAAGGACTCTACCCTCAGAGCAAACTACTCAACAGGCTGAAATATAACCGTGGCTGAGGCCATTGCTGAGGCAACCGCTGCCGAAGCAGCAAAAAAATCAGGCAGCACCATGGCGACAAATGAATGCAGTTCTCGACCTTGCGACCCAAAACTAGGGAGAAGAAGGCAGAGGGAGGAAAAGAAACAGCCCACAGTGACGACCCACCATGAGGACATTCGAAACCCAGAGTGACACCGAAGACGACGAAGATGTCCATAGACTCTATTCAGATAGAAAATGGACGAAAGAGTCAGTGGAATTTCAATGTGCGGGCTGCGGAGGCAATCACCCGCAGTCTGAATGCAGATTCCTCGATGCAATATGCCGGGCTTGTAACAAAAGGGGGCAACTCGAAAGGGTTCTGCCACAACAAAAAGAGCTATAGTCCCGATTGCAGCACCCCCCCCCCAGACATGACGACAGACAGTCGGCAACCGATGGAACTGAAATAAAAGAACTGGTGACAGAGAAAAAACGCAATCAGACAGTCACCATCGATAATGCCAGGGCAGAAAGCAGAAAGAAGGTTCGTATAGAAGTGAGCATCGAGGGGAGACCGTGAAAGATGCGAGGTCGACTCAGGGTCTTTCTTATCGATGGTATCCTGGAATACCATCCGGCGCCTAATTCCAAACATCAAGCAGAAGAAACTAAAGAAACAAAACTTGTTGCAAAAGACTACCAGGGAAATCAAATCCCTGTAATTAGCCTTGGACATTTTTTAGTTGAATTTAAACAACACGCTGAAGTCTTGCCCCTAACTATCGTTGACCGTGACTGTCCTAGCCTGCTAGGAATTGAATGGTTTGTGCTTCTTTGAATTGGGGTGGACCGGTATCAACCGCGCATCGCTCCTACCAAACTGGGAGGAGAACCTACTCCACGAATTCCAAGATGTGTTTGACAGGACTCTAGGGAATACCAGGGGACCCCAATCTCATTTAGCCTAGACCCGAAAATTAGCCCCCATTCGCTTAAAAGCCAGACGTGTTCCATTCACGCTTAAACAAAAAATTGTCGAACACGCTGAATAAGTTGATAGCGCAAGGGGTTTTAAGAACCAGTTGACCACGTCAAGTGGGAAACCCCTATTTGTAACACCCAGTAAAGCCAGATGGGTCAGTGCGCATCTGTGGGGACTATAAGGCAACCTGAACCACACGCTCCAACAAAGCGGATACCCAGTGCCAGTACTGCAACATTTATTGCACTCGCTAGGGGGAGGAAAAATGTTCGCAAAACTCGACCGAGCACAAGCTTATCAGCAACTACCCATTGATCCAATAACAGCAGAGGCACAAACGATAGTAACACATAGAGGGGCATTCAAATGTAACTGCCTCCAATTCGGTGTTAGTGTTGCCCCAGGCGTGTTCCAAAGCCTCATGGAACGCCTACTAAACGGAATCAAAGGTGTTGTCTACTACTTCGACGTTGTACTGATCTCAGCAAAAAATGCCAACCAGCTAGAGACCAGGCTAAGAGAAGTCTTAACTCACTTTAAAAAATCAGGGCCTAAAAGTCAGAAAAGAGAAATGTGAACTGGCCACTAACCATATTGAATTCTTGGACTATTTAATCGATGAGCATGGCATTCACCCAACTGAAAAAGAAGGTGAAGGCTATCAAAGACGCTCCCAGAACAAGAAACAAAACGCGATCTCCAGGTGTTCCTACAGCCTCAATAAACTTTTACAATGTGTGTCTTGCCCCATAAGGGTGACAATAGGCAGAACCCTACATCAGCTGCTAGATAAAAAAAACGTTTGGACTTGGGGCCACAGGAACAGAAAGCTTTCCAAGATATTAAGGACCTATTAACGTCAGACACCATTCTTATCCAGTTTAAGCAACACCCTGCCGCTGATGCGTCACTTTGCAATGCTTCACCTTTGGGGTCAGCGCCATCCTGAGTCACCGGCTTCCAGATGGCAGAAGGCACTGGTTGCCTTTTACTCAAAGATGCTCTCCAAAGCGAAGCAATTACAGCCAACTTGATCGTGAAGCCCTGGCAAATCGTTGCCGGGGTCAAACGATTCCATGAATACCTTTATGGTAGACCTTTCTATCATAACCAAACCACAAGCCTCTCCTTGGAATCCTGGCGGGAAACAAGCCAACCCCGAACATTTGTCTCCTAGACTGATGAGGTGGTCTGAATTTCCTCGCTGCCTATCCTACATGCTACTCCACAGACCCGGCTAAGCCATCTCGCACGCTGACGCCCTGAGCTGTTCCCCGTTGCCCATCACAGAAGACGACCCTGCTCCAAACTACCTCCACATTCCAACTGGAGACCTGCCCGGAGCTACCGCTAACTGAAGCCGACGTCGCGAGAGCCATAGCCAAAGACCCTTTGAAAGTGCGTATACTGAACTGGGTTGGTAAAAGGCTGCGCAGAAAAATATAAAACCTTGGACTTTTAAACCTTTCTGTGCCAGACAGACTGAGCTTTTTCTATCGAAAGAGGTGCATTTTATGGGTGACAGGGTGGTAATCCCAAGCAGCCTCCAGAAACCGTCCTAGGCAATGTTGCACGAGGGTCACCCAGCATAGTCAAGATGAAAGCCCTGGCCAGGAGTTACATCTGGTGGCTAGGGCTGGACAAAGACATAGAACGCTGGGTTAACAACATGCCATGCCTGCCAGAAAGCGAGGCATACCCCCCCACAGGCACCTATATGAGACTGGGAAACTCCCCGGGGCCTGTGGGTCTGGGGTGCACATTGATTTCGCAGGGCCAATGAAGCGGGAACACCTTTTTGATTGTTGTCGATGCATACTCGAACTGGTTGGAAGTCATCCTCATGGCTTCCACAACCACTGAGGCTGTCATGAAACAGCTCGCGACAAACTATTTGCGACGGCACAGGCTGCCAGATGTACTGGTTTCGGACAAGGGGCCTCAGTTTACCGCTTTGCAGTTCGAAACAATACCTGGCAGCCCAGGGATGTCCATCACACATTAACTGCACCGGCCCATCCTGCTGCAAATGGCAGGCCAAACGCATGGTTAGATATACTAAGGAAGGCCTAGAGAGAATGGACAAGAGGGATGTGAAGACAAACTCAACCGTTTACTAACATTGCAACATATTACCCCTAGTAGCACTACAAATAAAAGCCCAGCTGAACGATTAATGGGTAGGAAACTGCTGCAATGGGTCACAAAAGTGAGCTGATTGCCAAACACCCAAAACATGGTCCTATGATCATCAGTGTGTATGTGTGTGTGTGTGTGTGCAGCCATCAGAACTGCAGAACTGAGCAGTAAGTTGATGTGTGTGTGTGTGTGTGTATGGTCTGTTATAACTTTGAATGATCTTTAAGCAGTCAGTCATTAAACAAGGACTATCTATATCTCGGTTTAGAAAATATAGCTCAGTCTTCCCCTCTATGGAAACCTCAGTTTGTATTGAAAACTCTTCCCCAAATTCCAATACCCTTTTGGCTGGGAAGTCTGGAAACTCACCCCATCAAGAGATCAACATGTTAAGGAGGGCTGAGGTAGAGAGACCATTCCCTTCACTGCTGCAGATTGTCAGCCAGGGGTGTAGACAGAGCTAAGTAATGATGTGTTACCTCCCATGGAGATTCCTAGTTCATCCAGGTCATGGTTGTCTCAAAGGTGCTTTTCCAAGAGGCAACTTGGTTGGACTTTCTTGGGTTTTTTCTTTTGAAAATGTTTGGTTTTTCGTTCAAGAAGTTTCTTCAATTGTGTTGGTAACTTTTGTTATCTGTTAAAGCAGCAGTTGAAATGTTTGGCTGAATGTTTTCAGAAGACTTTTTTTAAATTTAATTAGAAGCTGAGCTTTAATGCACAGATGCAAACAGCCAACTCTGTCACATTGCATTATGCTTTCTGGCTACCCAAGTAAACTTTTTTTTCTCCTGTCAATTTTCTTGGCAAAAGAGTTGCCTGTATCTCCATATCTTTCAAATAAACATTGAACCCTGTCTTCCTCTCATTACCACTGATGCCTTGAACTAGATCCCATCTCCAATATTCAAAGTGCTCGAGTTAGAGTAGAAAGTATCACAAGCATTAAAAAGTGCAAATTTGGAGGAAATAATTCAACCTCTAAAGCTACCAGGAGTTGATTTATTTGAAAAATAATTTTTTTGGATTTCCTGGGAATGTGAGATTTGTGTGACTGAGTTTTATCTTCTTTCCCACCTTCAAGTTTTCCTTAGAGCAAATTTGGATTATTTGCAATGTAAAGTCTTAAATGCAGACCGGCAACTTCCCTGCAGGATTTGATAGCAGAATTGGGGGGGAGGGGGGGATCTGTTTGAAAGACATAAGCATGTGAATTAAAAGTGATCTGGAAACAACTCAGCTTTTCAGAAGCAAAAGTGCTGATTATTAGGAAAGAAAAGGACAATTTTGCTTGACAATGGCAGATTTGACAAAGCAAGTTTCACAGCAAAGATTTCCCCTAGGTCAGGGGTGTCAAACTCCATTTCATTGAGGGCCGCATCAGGGCTGTTGTTAACCTCGGGGAGCTGGGCGGGCATGGCCAACTGGGTAGGCATGGCCATCTTGACACCACTCACTGGGTGTGGCTGACTGGGTGAGCGTGGCCAGCTTGATGCCACTCCCCAAAGTGCTGGCATGTTTCCTCTTTGCATTGGGTAGACAGGGCTGAAGTGATGTGGGACGATCCCTTACATTTTCCAGGATGGCCCTGTGGACTGGATCCAACCACATTGCAGGCCTCATCCAGCCTGCGTGCCTTGTGTTTGACACTACTGCCCTAGGTTAACAAATATTTCTACAGGTAGTTCTCGACTTACGACCACAGTTGAGGCCAAAAAAATTGTTGCTAAGTGAGACATTTGTTAAGTGAGATTTTATCCCACTTTATGACCTTTCTTGCCAGAATTGTTAAGTGAATCACTGCAGTTGTTAAATTAATAACACGGTTGTTGAGTGAATCTGGTATCCCATTGATTTTACTTGTCAGAAGCTCACAAAAGGTGATCACATGACCCTGGGACCCTACAACACAGTAGTGGGATTCAAATTTTTTTTACTACCGGTTCTGTGGGTGTGGCTTGGTGGGCATGGCATGGCATGGCTTTGTAGGCATGGCAGGGGAAGGATACTGTAAAATCTGCATTCCCTCCCACTCCTGGGGGAAGGTTACTGCAAAATTCCAATCCCTCCCCACCCCACTGACCTGCTTTCCAGCTCTGTTCTCCTGTGCAAAGCAACCAAAGAAGACCCAGCCAATCAGCTGGGACTCAGGAGGCAGAGAATAGATGGGAATGGGGCCAGTCAGAGGTGGGATTTGCCAGTTCTCTGAACTACTCAAAATGTCCACTACTGGTTCTCCAGAACTGGTCAGAACCTGCTGAATACCACCTCTGCTACAACGGTAATAAATGTGAGTTAGTTGCCTAGCATCTGAATTTTGATCATGTGACCATGGGGATGCTGCAACAGTTGTAAGTGTGAAAAATGGTCATAAGTAACTTTTTCAGTGCTGTTGTAACTTTGAATGGTTACTCAATGAACTCTTGTAACTCGAAGAGTACCCATGGTAAAAGAGGCTCCAACTAATACAATACAAGCCTAGATCTACCAAGCAGGAAGACAACACACAAGTTAACCAGAGGACTGAAACATTTTGTAGATGTTTTATCATAGACATTATGAAAAAAATTATGTCAGACTGGATATATTTACAACAGGCAATACTGTAATGAATTAAAGAATAAGATACGAAAAACATAAGTTTGGATGACTTTGACCAGCAGGAAACAGAAGAAATGGTGGACATGCCAAGGAAAGTCTGAAAAAAAAGAACTGATCTTCATCATTTCCTTCTCCAAAACCTAATTTCTATTTCCAGAAATGTAATGGAAAAATAATTACTTTTTAAAAAGATAACTAAACAACCAGCAATAGAGGAGCTTGGGTCTAAAATACAAAATTATTGAATATTAGAAGTAAAACATATTCTGTAATGATATTTCAGTATTTAATGGGATTTTGGTGTCCTTCAATTTTTTTTTTCAAAAGGCCTTTGGATCAGCTTTCAAGCAGATGCCGCTAAGTGACATAAAAGTTTTTGAAAGTCTGTAACCAAGGGCAAACAGCATGGTTTCACATTAAGCAGCAGGATAAGGTATCTTTTTATTTAATGTATGACATGACTGGTCTTGAAAGAGCTGGGAAATAAGAATATGAAATAAGAATGGAAGAGTATTAAAAATTAAGTTTTAAATCTAAGAAGATGCAAATACCAATGAAGTAAAATAAACGCAGTGACCAGAATCCAAGGACATGAGCAATGTTATTAAGGGATGAAAATAAGCAACCTCCCGCTATTCTCCAGCGTTGTTTTACTTTCTAGTCCTGCATGTGGACTTAAGGAAAGGAGAGAAAGGGATTATGGGACATGATGGCCAGAACATCTACAAAGTACCAGTTTATTTTCATGTGTCATATTTTTTAAAAAAGATCAATGTTTTTTTTGGTGGTAGTGTGGGAGGCACATCCAACTTGAAAGTGTAAGAATGAAACCAGGGAATCATTAGGTTGTTTGATCACAAAAAGGGATTCTGTAACATCTCTGGTGATATTTGTGGTTTTGTTTATCCAGACATTCAGGACACGAGGAAAGGAACTTAAGTTTACAAGCTTTATTGACAATTGAATCAAAATCTTTAGTCAGTCAATCAACCAGTCAGTCAGTCAGTCGAATGCATTCAACTTAAAATCAAACTGTTGAGGTAAATTTTTAAACTCCAGAAAAATCAATCAGGTTATTATCATATGTGGCAACTTGTTCCCATTCACTATAATAACTTCCAATAAGGTTTGGGAACCTCGGTTCCATCTCTTTTGGAGATTGGAGATTTCTTACAGAAATCCTCATTCCTGTATCTTCTCATATCTTCTAATATTCATATCTTAGAGGAGGGGTGTCAAACATAAGATCTACAGGCCATCTTGGAGGAGTGGCTGGCCCCGTTGCTTCAGCCCAATCTACCCAATTGAAAGAGGAAACATCTGGCCAGCCTGCGTTGCTTCAGCCTGATCTACCCAGTGCAAAAAAGAAACATCAGGCCTGTATGGCTTCAACCCAGTCTACCCAATGCAGACTCTACCCATGCCAGCAATTTGGGGAGTGGTGTTAAGCTGGCCCTGCCTACCCAGTCGGCCATGCCCAATGAGTGGCATCAAGCTGGCAATGCCCACCCTGCTCGAGGTCAACCACAGCCCTGATGCAAAACTGAGTTTGATGCCCCTGTCCTAGAGCGACCCTTCTGCATTTATGACTTGCTTTGTAGGAGTTTCATGTACTCTCATTTGCATATGTACACGTCCAATTACACTTTCATACAAATGCATACCACAAAATTACACAGTAGAAATCATAATTTATCATGTAATGAACATTTTGGAGGTAGTATACTAGCATTGTGAGTATAGCATACAGATTTAACTACACAATAACATCTTTAGGTTTGGGATTTGGGCAACTTCAGTCACTTTTATTAGATATCAAGTACTTCCCCTTATTTTGCATTATAAAAAACCCTTTCTATTTAGTTCGTTATTCTTTTTCTACCTAGAAATGAGTTTAGTAAATTGAAAGTGGAATTAGTATGACTCTGAAGCCACCTCTTAAAGAATTCAGGGATTGAATGCGAGGCTGTTTTTTTTTAAAGTGCCATGAAATAACTAGCTTTTTATTCAGTGGAACTCATGAGTGCTAGCTTGTGTCAGGTTGATGAATTATGTAAAATCCGATTTCCTTGTGTATTATTAATCACCCCAAACAAATGAAGGCATTCTAATTAATTTGTGATTTTTTTTTTTTATTCACAAAGCTGAAAGCAAGTTACCCAAACTGAAGCAGGAATAAACTCTCCAAAGACAAAAACACTAAATGTTAATGTTAATAAACGATTGGTCAAATGAAAATAAATAAACCCAACATAGGTACACATTGCCTTTCAGGAATATTTAGCTTATCTTTGCCAGAATGCTGCTCAGAGACATTTGGCTGAGACAAAGCCTAAATTTGATATTTGCATTTATTGTTGTTGCCATCTAAATTCCCTCCTCTTTTCCACTCTTTCTTACCTTCCATTCTTTTCCATGTGTTAGTGGGTTTATATATATATATATATATATATTTGTTTTTTTAAGCTCTCACGGGTACTTACATTTGTGCTGTTTAGCTTCCTTCGGGTATTATCCACGTACCCACGTCATTGTAGTTCTGTTAAAGTTGTAGCTCATTGTAATTCTGTTAAAGTTGTAGCAACGTTTCAGCAGAATCTCATCTGCCATCATCAGGCTTCTGTATCATCAGGCTTCTGTATCATCAGGCTTCCATACAGAAGCCTGATGATGGCAGATGAGATTCTGCTGAAACGTTGCTACAACTTTAACAGAACTACAGTGGGAGCTTACAACTTTAACAGAACTAAATGACGTGGATAATACCCGAAGGAAGCTAAACAGCAAACGATAGATAGATAGATAGAGATAGATAGATAGACAGACAGACAGACAGACAGACAGACAGACAGACAGATATAGATATAGATATATTGTTGCCTACCACATCTATGTGCCAGAGTGGACAGCTTCCTGATGTCAAGGCTCCGACTAACAAATTCAAGCAAATCAGAATCCTGAGATTTGTCAAAGGTCTTGTTTAATGAGTACATCATATCAGCACAGCTTCAATCGAAAACCAATTCTAAATCTTTCTCGCAGTTCCAGTATAATTAACCTAGGAAATAACCCCATCTCCAAGTGTCACAGGTCACATTGGCCAATGGAGTCGATTGGCGGACTCTTCAGGTATTCCTTTCCCAACCTTACCTGTTGCCAGTGAAGATGACCTTGGTTCTCATGAGAAAGCTCTTTGTTGTGTCAAGTAATGCATTTCAACCTCCTTCCCCCCCTCACCCCCATGTGGCAACTGAGGAACAGAGAGATGGCTGCAGCCAGGTTCAGTTTGTAGTTGACACCTGAATCATTTGACACATTAGGACATCTGAGAAGATGGAAGAGATACCCTCTTAAAACAGCTGCCAGAGTGCTTAACCAGTCATAAAATTAATTTATGACTGGTTGTAGCATAAAAAGTTACTTGTGGGAAGACTGGCTGGGAAGATCAGAGTGACCCAAGCTGGGTTGCAGAGGTGGTATTCAGCAGGTTCTGACCAGTTCTGGAGAACCGGTAGGGGAAATTTTGAGTAGTTTGGAGAACCGGCGAAGACCACCTCTGACTGGCCCTGCCCCCATCTATTCTCTTCTTCTAGAGTCCCAGCTGGTCTTCTTTTGTTGCCCTGCTCAGGAGAATGGAGCTGGAAAGCAGGTTAGCGGGATGGGGAGGGAATGTTTTGCAGTAACCTTCCCCCAGGAGTGGGGTGGGAATGGAGATTTTACAGCATCCTTCCCCTATCAATGCCCACCAAACCATGCCCACCAAGCCACGCTCATAGAACTGGCTGTAAATTTTTTTGAATCCCACCACTGCTGGGTTGCAATACAAGCATGTCTATTTGGCTACATATGTTGTGATGTTGCATTACGGCCCAAAGGGGTGGAACTTGTGATGTGCTGTCACAATGCTGTTTTTTGTCATCCTGATGAAAAGCAGTAAGAACCCCTGCACATTGCTGCTTCTTTATCTGAAAGTAACCAGGGATCACTTTGTCATGCCAGCTTATCTTCCAAATAAAGTGTTGCATTTTGATAAATGCTTGTGGGACCTGAGGGGGCCTGGAGGCATCCTTACAAATATAGATGATGCTCTCTGTTTGTAACTATGTCCACTTCCTACTTCCTGAAATGTAGTTATTTATTTTTAAATTAAAGGCCATTAAAAGCCAATTAAAAGATGGTGGGGGGCTCAGGCTGCTGATCCCTGCAAATAAACAGAGGGAGAAGTCACAATGGAACTTGTAACCCATTGCTGCAAAATCAGTTAAGAGCTTCTTAAATGGCACTTAGCAAACCACACACAGCACCGGAATAACACAAGTCACAGCAGGTCATTCGGTGCCTCCTTGTTTCACTCCTTCTGCCAACACTGTCAGGGCCCATGAACACAGCAACAGCCAGCTTCTCTTCTCACCCAGCAAAGGACGCTGGATGTTGGCATTGAACTTGCAAACTCTCTTAGCTGCTTTTGCCCATTGTTAATTCAAGCTTCATGTCTGTGCTGCACTTCTAAGTAAACTTTATTGAACTCAGCATCCCACATCATCCCGAGCCTGAATGAATGCCACCCACTAAAAGATGTACCATGTGATTCTGCCGATCAGATAAAATGGATTACAAATAGGAAAATTATGCAAGGCTAGCTTTGATACAGGCAATTAAAAGACTTGACTAGAACAGCCATTTCAATATTCTTTGAAATATCAAAGGGAATTATTGAGAAAAACGTGGGCCAAGGATTACAGGCATAGTGATAATGCATCCTACCCTATTTAGTCAGGATGAAAAGTCTTAATGCTGCTCCCTTCTTGCTCCTTTCCTCAACAGTGTTTTTTCTTTTTTTCTTTTTCTTTTTGAGTCTATGTGGCTACCAAGTCAGAATTTAAAGCCTAGATGGCTTGGAACTTGGGTACTTGAGAACCATCTGTATCCAAGATTGCCTATCCATCCAATTTAATCTAGCAGATGGGGCATGCTGCAGATCCCTTCAGCCAAAGAGTGTTAACTGTAGGATCTACAAGACAGGTCATCTCTTGCCATAGTCAACTCACATGGCCAACTCATTCTGATCAACTTGCTGCAGACCAACTGGCTGCAGGATAAGAGTTATACTAATATCAAAGAAATGGTGGAATAGAATCATTAGAATAGAATCAAATTCTTTATTGGCCAAGTGTGATTAGACGCACAAGGAATTTGTCTTGGTGCAAATGTTCTAAGTATACATAAAAGAAAAGATACATTCGTTAAGAATCAAGAATCATAACGTACAACATTTAATGACAGTCATAGGGTACAATCAGCAATCAAATCATACTAGGAAATAGTCAATATAGATTGTAAAGATACAAGCAACAAGATTACAGTCATACAGTCACAAGTGGGAGGAGATGGGTGAAAGGAAGGATGGGAGGATTAATAATAATAGTAATGCAGACTTTCTAAGTAGTTGGACAGTGTTGAGGGAATTATTTATTTAGCAGTGTGATGGCTTTCAGGAAAAAACTGTTCTTGTGTCTAGTTGTTCTGGTGTTCAGGGCTCTATAGCGTCGTTTTGAGGGAAGGAATTGAAACAGCTTATGTCCAGGATGTGAGGGTCTGTATATATTTTCACAGCCCTCTTTTTGACACATGCAGTATACAGGTCCTTGATTGAAGGCAGGTTGGTAATAATTGTTTTTTCTGCAGTCCTTAAAGAAAGGATGCAAAAGGAGGGACAGAATGAAATGTGAATGACAAAAATGAAAATATTTTATTTATTTAAATAATTAAATAGGATTGTCAAATTGTCCCACAGCTAGTTGGCCACGGCGAGTTGACAGCAGCAAGTTGCCCCATTCCTCTCTGCTGTAGCCCCTGCCTTGTGTAATATTCTCCCCCTTGGAGATTAGAAAGGCGCCATCTCTGTTGGTCTTTTGTAAAGCTTTAACAATTTGGCTGTGTATTTGAGTCTGGGACTTGGAATGCATTTAAGGGCCCCCTTTCTTGGCTTTGTTCTAATACAGTTAAGTATCTCAGCTGCTGAGGTATTTATTTTTGGGGTGGTTTTTTTGTTTTTAATTGTTTTAACTGCTTTATAGTTTTAGCATTGTGAGCCACCTAGAGTTATTTGGCAGAGATTGGCAGCTATATAAATTGAATGAATAAATAAATAAACCTAAGTAACATTAGGTTTTCATCAGCACTGCTGGAATAAAAACGTATAACAAACATATAATGTATAACATATAAAAGCACAGTGATTGGAACCTTTATTTATCACAGAAAATTAACTCAAAATCTGGCAGTAAAGTATTTTTAATTTTAGCCTGGAGTAAATAGAGATTATTAGAAATTTCCCAGCCTCATTTATAATGCATTAATGAAGTTAGAGTTTTATGGAATATTTTGGAATGCTTTTGCCCAATTCTTTTTTTTAAATCAGGCTGAAGTTATAGTTATAGGATTTCAACTAACTTGCCCTTGTTTCTGTTCTCAGATGTAGGAAGGTTTTAATTCCAGCTCATTATGGGCTGTCTGACATCTGCGGCTGAACCAAAGAAACCCTCTTTCTCAGGTGAGTGGAAAACATTGGAGTTATTTACTTTTTTTTTTTTTCCAAAAAAGCTTGGAGGTAGCCCACTAAGGAAAAAAATCATTATGAAAAAAAAGCAAACAATTCATAGAGTTTCAAACTTAGTAACCTTCTGTATTCTAAGGAAAAGCTTTAACCTCTAGACTATTTTAATATTGCTAGCAAAAGGGGTTACAGAAATCTTACTGCACACAAGAAACATTGGCTCAGTTAAAGAATTGTCTTTCCCTTGCAACAAATTGAAGCCCTCACGTTCAAATAGTCAGGAGCACTCAAGGCAGCATTGTAAGGAAAAATGAACTTCAGAAATGGAGCAGAGAAACTTGCCTTGAGGTCTCTTGGAAAGTGAGCAAGGGATTAATACTGGGCTACATCATCACCTTCTGCCCTCCAGAAATGGTTGCCTCTCTGTTCTGGCAACAGGGCAATCCAGGAGAGCAGATAAGCTGTATATAGAATAGAATGGAATGGAATGGAATGGAATAGAATAGAATAGAATAGAATAGAATAGAATAGAATTCTTTATTGGGCAAGGGACACAGGAATTTGTCTTGGTGCAAATGTTCTCAGTGTACATAAAAGAAAAGATACATTCATCAAAAAATATACTTACTAATAGTCATAGGGTACAATAAGCAATCAAATCATACTAGGAAACAGTCAATATAAATAATAAGGATACAAGAGACAAAGTTTATAGTCACAAGTGGGAGGGGATGGGTGATAAGGAGTGATGAGAAGATTAACAGTAATAGTAGTGCAGACTTTGTAAATGGTTGGACAGTGTTGAGGGAATTATTTGTTTAGCAGAGTGGTGGCTTTCAGGAAAAACCTGTCCTTGTGTCTAGTTGTTCTGGTGTGCTATGCTCTATGGTGTCATTTTGAGGGTAGGAGTTGAAGTAGTTTATGTCTGGGATGTGAGGGGTCTGTAAATATTTCCACAGCTCTCTTTTTAACTTGTGCAATATACAGGTCCTCAACGGAAGACAGGTTGGTAGTAATTGTTTTTTCTGCAGTCCTAATTACCCTCTGGAGTCTGTGTCTGTCTTGTTGGGTTGAAGAACCAAACCAGACAGTGATAGAGGTGCAGATGACAGACTCAATAATTCCTTTATAGTATATCTTCCTGAGTAAAATTTCTGTTTATTCAGTCAACAACTGAGCAATTGAGTTGTTATAAGATGGACGTTTACTATTCTGCCATTGAGTTTCTGAAAATGCTATTTATCATAACATTTAAACATTATCTTTTACCTCTTTGTTACACAGGTCCAGATAATGGCCTTTGTTTGTACAAGTGGTTAGGCTATTTCTTTCTAGTTTATGCATTTAAACACATTGCTTAATTTAGAATTTAATGAATTCAGTAAATTCAGAAGGTTGGGTTAGTTGAATACTAAACTTATTAACATATTGTATGAATGCAGTCATAAAGCAGTACATCTTATATCCTCAATGATGCAGATTTGCTTCGGTGCACCTGAATTTTCACAAAAATAGACTAATACCCACCCCTTTTTTCTGGAAACATGTAGGCGAGTTTTACAAGGTTGGGGAAATAAGTAAAATTTCTTTTAAGAATTCGGAGTATCAACCAGAATTGTGCTTCCATATTTTTCTATACCAGTATTTGGTCAGTGTAAAATTAATGTGAATAGTAGACCCTTTTTAATCTTTGTAAAATTAGGAAACATATTTATTTATTAATTTAGTCAAATTTATTTGGCTGCCCATCTCACACAAAATGACTCTGGATGGTATACAAGAAAACCAGGAATAAAAACATTTTAGAAGTCCATTAAACTAATAAGAAAAGATCAGGGGTCAACTTTAAGACTTGTGGACTTTAACTCCCAGAATTCCCCAGCCAAAAGATGGACATATGGACTTCAACTCCCAGCATTCTGTGAGTTGAAGTCGACAAGTTTTAAAGTTGCCAAGTTTGGAGTCCCCTGGAATAGATAAAGCAAGACCATGAGGAGGAAGATATTACATATAATACAACTGCATGACATAAAGATTTCTGTGATGACCCAGAGTATAACACAAATGTAACAAAATCCAAAATGTAAATAAATGTCCTTTAATGCCTCCAACTTGGCCCTAATAATTGGTTCAATAATTCTCAGTTGGAGATAAAACTTTTTCAAAAAATAGTCTTCAAAAATAAGCAATACAGTCCAAAGTTAATGAACAGATAAAGGTGAAATAAAAAAACAAAATAAACTCCAATGAAGGAAATTCCACAACGGACCAGGATAAGTAATTACCAACTTCAAGGAGATAACAAGGCAGAGTCTGTTGGAAGGACGCCAACCAAGATAACTTCAGCCCAAAATAAAACACACTTTGCTTCTGGCAATGCTGTGTTTTAACCGTCTCTCTTATATACTATTCTCCTCAGCTGCAACCAGTGAGGGGGATCATGGCCACTTCCTCTCTCGTAAGCCAAGTTGTTTGTTGTTTCCTTCTCCGTTCCTCCCTGCATGTCCTAGGATGAAGAGGGGATGGGTCTGGTTCTTCCTCTGACTGCCCAGCCAGCCTCTGCCCTTCCCCAACCTCCTCCCCAACCTCCGGAGCCACACCTCCACTCCCTATCAGCTGTTCCTCCTCTCCTTCAGAGTCCGACTCTAACAAGGGCATCACAATTTTATGCATGCATAATGTCTCTTTGAAGTCAACTATGAAGTATGGTGGCAAAAAAACAACAACCCAAAAGTACTTGTAGAAGAAACTTCAGATGATGGAAGCAGGAAAGGTGAGGGTTTTTTTAAAACTACATTGTAAGGAATGGAACTTTGTTCCATCTAAAGAAAGAAATTAAGAGAGGAAGAGGAAAATATTATTTTATAATTGTATACACCTTATTCACTAATTATTCCTTCATGATTGTAAAAACCTTTGCCAAATCTGTAATTGATTCTCTGAACTAAGCTGTATGCAACTTCCATTCCAGATAGGCAAGTTTTAGGACAAACTTTGTCACCTGATATGCTGATGAACTTTTGTTTCTCGTATTTTAAAATTTTCAAAATCTATTGGAGCTTGTTTTACTGCATGGAAGGATAGCATGGAGTCTTGAGTGGATTAAAGCTAGGACCTGTCCACACTTCCTCTCCTAAAAGTCTCTGTATAAAGAAGCTGATAAATTGACTCTTGCCTGAGAGAGATGGAATAGATGTAATTTAACGTTGGTTTATGAAAAAGCTTCTCTTTATAAAGCCATGTAAGGTCAAAGACCACATCTTTCTAATTCCACTGAGAGTCATTAGGAAGATAGGCTTAACCTCTAGATAACTTCCGACTTGCTGGCTGGACCTGGGATGTTATAAACAGTTCATTGCCCTTAATTAGACAAAGCATTAGCCAATCACCCCAAAGAGATAGATTTTCCCTTATTTGTCATGTTCTATGAAACTGCTCAGAAAAAAAGGAAACAGGAGGAACAAGATCTGGGCTACAAACATCCAAAGCAGAGGTGGTATTCAGCCAGTTCTGATAGGTTCTGGAGAACTGGTAGCGGAAATTTTGAGTAGTTCAGAGAATCAACAAATGCCACCTCTGACTGGCCCCGCCCCATCTATTCTCTGCCTCCTGAGTCCCAGCTGATGGGCTGGGTCTTCTTTGGTTGCCCTGCACAGGAGAACAGAACTGGAAAGCAGGTTAGTGGGGTGGGGAGGGAATGGGATTTTGCAGTATCCTTCCCCTGCCATGCCACACCCACCAGGCCATGCCCACAGAACCAGTAGTTTTGGAATCCCACCATTGATCCAAAGAGGAGGTCTTTCTGATCTCTTTCTTAAGCAGTGAGGATATGCTGAAAGCCCAGAGCTTATTTAAGGAAATTATAAACAACTTATATGGGCTGATTGCAGTGATTTTATTTGGAATTTGGAGTGCGGAGGGGAGAGAGGGCATTTTCCTTCTTTTCACTCTCTCTTTCCCTTTCATTCTTCACACCTAGAGTTTTGGCTTTGTTGACAGTAAGGAGGGAAATGTAATTTCATTGCTCACTTGCCTGGTTACAGGTAAGTCCTCGACTTACGACCACTATTGAGCTCAACATTTATGTTGTTAAGAATGACAAGAGCTGGGATGGCGCAGGGGTTAGAATGCAGTACTGCAGGCTAGTTCTGCTGCCTGCTGGCTGCCTGCAATTTGGCAGTTCAAATCCCACCAGGCTCAGGGTTAACTCAGCCTTCCATCCTTCCAAGCTGGGTAAAATGAGGACCCAGATTGTTGGGGGCAATAAGTTGACTCTGTAAACCATTTAGAGGGGCTGTAAAGCTCCATGAAGTGATATATAAGTCTAACTGCTGCTGCTATTTGTTCAATGAGTTTTGCCCCATTTTGGGACCTTTCTTGCCTTGGTTGTTAAGTCAGTCACTGCAGTTGATAAGTTGATAACCTGATTGTTGAGTGGACCTGGCTTCCCCATTGACTTTGCTTGTGAGAAGGTTGCAAGAGGACATCCCCTGACCTTGGGACACAGCAACGGTCATAAGTATGAACCAGTTGCCAAATGTTTGAATTTTGATCACATGACCCTTGGGGATGCTGCAAAAGTTGCAAGTGTAAAAAATGGTCATAAGTCCCTTTTTTCAGTGCCATTGTAACTTTGAACGGTCACCAAATGAATTGTTGTAAGTTGAGGACTACCTGTATATGGCTCTGCAGCAAAAGAATAAATAGATTCCTATAGGTGAGGTTATTTATAAGGTTTATTCAAAGCACTTTCCTCACTTGCTTTCCTAGAGGGGACCTGAGAGTAGAAAAGCTACAGTTTTTTTTCAATAGACCATCAAAGGGATATCAGGATGACTGGTACCTGCATCCAAGGTGGTATTCAGCAGGTTCTGACCAGTTCTGGAGAACCAGTAGCAGAAATTGTGAGTAATTCGGAGAACCGGCAAATACCACCTCTGACTGGCCCCACCCCATGTATTCTCTGCCTCCTGAGTCCCAGCTGATTGGCTCAGTCTTCTTTTGTTGCCCTGCACAGGAGAATGGAGCTGGAAAGCAGGTTAGTGGAGTGGGGAGGGAATGGGATTTTGCAGTAACCTTCCCCCAGGAGTGGGGAGGGAATGGAGATTTTACAGTGTCCTTCCCCTGCCATGCCCACCAAGCCACACCTACCAAGCCACACCATGCCCACCAAGCCATGCCCATAGAACCAGTGGTAAATTTTTTTGAATCACACCACTGACGTGCATAATATTATTGTCTTTTAGAGGAAATCCTTGGCTTACAACAATTCATTTAGTTACCATTTGAATTGCAGAGTCCAGGGATCATGTGATCACCTTTTGTGACCTTCTGGCAAGCAACGTCAATGGGGAAACCAGCTTCACTTAACAACCATATGTTTCACTTAGCAACTGCAGTGATTCGCTTAACAACTGTGGCAAAAAAAGTTGTAGAATGGGGCACAACTCCACTTAACATCTCTTCTTGCTTCGCAGTGAAAATTTTGAGCTCCATTTGTGGTCATACATTGAGGACCCCTTGACTGCTTGAGCAGAGGGCTGGACTAGAAGATCTCCAAGGTCCCTTCCAACTCTATTCTATTCTAGAATGTGTTCTAGACTACCTGTCCTGGGGAACTCTAGGAAGAAAGGGTCTTCAAGAATGATTAAAATGCTTCTGTGTTGTAATAAAAAACTAGAAAGTAATATTAGGCACAGAGAACAAACTTGGTCATTCATTATTTTATGGTTGATGGATTGTAGAAGTTTGGACAATAGAAGTTTGTCTAGTGCAGCTTTATTTTTTCGAAGCTTCTCCTGGCATGTTAGTGATGGCCAATTATCTAGATTTCATATTCCAGTCCCATATGCCTATTTATGCCCATTTGCAATCTGTTTTTTATCACACAGCTCCAATAAAGGCAACGGGACTATGCTAATTATTTTAATTGCAAAAGATCTTTTATAGCTTATTTGGTGATAAAGCTCGCTATACATAGCAGGCATACTTTTTGAGCTATCTGCTGACACTGTTGTCTGTTAAGATAATTTAAGTGAACAGCAGTGCTATTTCAAGAACTCTTACAGTTTCAAAATAAAACAGGTCACAGAAGTGCCTAAAGCAGAAGACACCTGGTTTGGGCACAGACGAAATTGCTGTTTGGGATTTGAAATAACCCTTTGAACTCTTCCAGTTATACTAATTTCTTTGCAGGGTTGACTTCACATGCCCTTTGAAGTTGCTTACCACTTTCAAGGATAGTTTTAAAAATTTCAGTTACCAATTTATAAAATTCTTTAAATGTTTGCTTTCTGTTTAGGTGTAACAAATTTAATCATTATCTCTGCTGCCAGAATGTTCTCTCCCTCTGTCCCTCTCTCTCTTTCTCCTATCTATCTATCTATCTATCTATCTATCTATCTATCTATCTATCTATCTATCTATCTATCTATCTATCTCTCTTCTCCTATCGTATCTATCTATCTAGCTATCTATCTATCTACTATCTATCTTCTATGTATTATCATCTATCTATTCTATCCTATCTATCTATCTTCCTATAATTTTCCTTATTCTACAACAACTCAATATGGAAATGTTTTGTCGGAAAAACACGAGGTTTAACCGGGTTCCAAACAGCAAAAGTCTTTATTTAAGTCAGGATGGTAGAAAGAGGAACCATTGGCTAAGCCGCGCGCGGTGTTTATACTTTTTGCCCGGCCGGCTGTGTAAGCCAATGACAGTTGTTTAAATTTTGCCCGCCTTCCCGGCTGCAAGGATTGGTTCAAAAGGAACCAATCCCTTATGCGTTCTTAGCAGGCAAATGGGAATGCATTATTTGAGCCGGTTATTTGCATCCAGAACACCCCTCCCCTCTTGGTTCAGTCTTACAGTCGTGACGTAGTCTCGCAGTAGCACGGGGCTTCTTCGGGCTCGACATTGAACCTTGCGCGGTCATTTGTTCGCGTGTCTGTCGACGGTTCGTGAGGTGTTGCTGCTTTCTCTGCTCTTCTCTCTGGAACCCGTCTGAAGGGTGAGGCCTGCATCATGCCGCCGCTGAGTTGCGTGGGCCGCGGCTCGCGCTCCCTCCCGTTCCTTCCGGGCAGGCTTGAGTCCGGGCTTGCTGGCCGCCTTCGGTGGATTCTTCAAATGCAATTTTTCTCCAAACCCAGTGATCTTCGTTTTGCTCTTTTTTGATTTGTTTGTTCTATCGCGTTGTTTTTAAACGTTTCTTTATTTATTTTTCGTGTTTCCCCCCTCTTTTGGTTTGAATTTCTCTCTTTTTGTCGTAGTTTGGTTGTGTTTCATCGCTCCTTTCTAATAGTTTCGGGACCGGAGCTGGTCAATGTGCCGGCTTCCACTGCCCTGCCATCGTCTACCGTTAATCGGTATGACTTTGGCCTGTTAGGCCCTGTGATTTGTCCCGGTACCCACAATGGGTGTGCTGTAAAATTTTTGGCGTATACCAGGTCGCCTAATTTTTAAACTCCTGAGTCTGTGTGGAGGGAGGTCAGGGGGGTTGTTCTGCGTGTGAAGTTTTGGGTTAGCCGATCTAGCTGCGATCTGAAGTTTTTCTCCCGCATCTAGTACGTCTGATGGGATTTGTGGTTGTGGTACTTGGTGTATAGTTTGGGGAAGTAGCTGTTTATTTTGGTTGGATGTCCCATTGTCCATTCTTTCTAGGCCCTCCTTGGTAAACCTGACATTCTTTCAGCCCTACCGTTTTGCGCCGGATCGGCGGCGCTGTGAGGGGCTTAGGAGGCTAGTATTGTTCGAATGGGTAGGCTGGTGTAGTTGAGGGTCCGTTATCGGACACTGTACGTCTGGCAGCCTGGTGTGGGTCGCAAACAGTTTGTCTAGTTCCTTTATTACCATTATCATGTTGTCGTTGAATGGCATGATTTTCACCTCTAGCCAATTTGAGTATGCGTCCACGACAATCAGAAACATGCTTGTCCTTAGTGGGGCCTGCGAAGTTCGATATGGATCCGCGACCAGGGCCCCTTGGTATTTCCCAGTCTTATAGGTGCCTTGGGGGATCTGGTCTGGCTCTCTGGCACTTTGTTGCCCGGAAAGTAAAAAGACCGCAACCAGGGCCGGTCAGAAAACCCAATATTCAATGTCCTTATCAATGCCCGGCCATCCAAGAACATAGCTCCTTGTGGGCTTTTCATTTTAACAACTCCCGGAGTGTCCCTCACTGCAACATGTTCAAACCTTTGTTTGTAATATGTTGGATGGACTTACCGGCTCAACCCCAGCAGTAGACTCCCTTCTCTCTATAGATAGTTCGTTGTCTGGTCCGGAAAGGTTAAAAGTTCTCGCTTTTTTGATTTTCCGGCCAGCCTCTACTTACCGCAGTTAAGTATTTCGGGCGGTCAAGGGTCTTTTGCCGTGCTCTGGCGACATCGTTCGCGGAGATTGTTAGAATCGGGGCATGTCCTTATTGTAGGGCCGGTCATCGTTCGGCCGGTCTTCTTCCGTTGCTTGCCAATGTGCTCTGCTTAAAGCTCCGCATGGAAATTTGTTTCCATGGCGGTGTATTAGGTTGTATGAGTAGGCTGCTAGGAACTCAAGACCACCTAGCATTCTGGGGGACAGGATTTGTTGGATGTGGGTTTGTTTCCCGCCAAAATTCCAAGTATGGTTTGTGGTCTGTGAAGCAATTTGAAAGCCCGCCGCCCGTAACGGTATTCATGAAAACTTTTACCCCAGCGAAATTAGCTAGAGCCTCTCTGTCCAGTTGGCTGTAGTTTCCGCTCGGCTTTTGATAGAGTTTTGAAGTAGTATGCGACGGCGCCTCTTCTTCCGTCTGGAAGTTGGTGGCTCAGGATGCTCCGAGTCCAAACGCGTGATGGTCGCAGGTCAACTCGCAGTGGTAAGGTAGTGTCGCTCGAATGGCAACTGAGAACGGTATTCGAGTTAGCCAAATCTTTTTTTTGTTGAAAGCTTTTCTTTCTTGTGCCCCAAGCTCCCAAATTGCTTTTTGGTCTAGTAAACCGGTTTGTTACGGTTCTGTCTGATGTGCGCTTGACTTTGTATGGAATACGTTGTAAAAGTTATTAGACCAAGAATGCCTGTAACTCGCTTTTGTTCTTTGGCTCTTGGCTAATTTATTGGTTTCTTTGGTTTCTTTCGGTGGGGTGTATACCCTCTCCGTCTATTAAATGCCCAGAATTCGACCGCTCTCTTTGGCCAGGCAGCACTTTTCTTTTTTCTTTTAGTCCAGCTTCCCTGAACTTGGTTAGTACTTCTTTTAGTGTCTGTTTTAAGTTGGTTTTCGTTTTTTGCTGAGATTAGGGAACGTCGTCGAAGTACGGGTACGACTCCTTGGATATGCCGTTTAGCGAGGCGTCCAATGAGGCTTTGAAAAACGCCGGTGCTACACTGACTCATAATTGGAGTTCTCTTGCAGCTGAATGCCCCTTTGTGAGTCACTATAGTCTTGCCTCGCTGTTGTCGGGTCTACTGGGATTGTTGATTCTTGCTAGGTCGAGTTTGGCGAACATTTTTCCTCCCACCAGGGATGTAGCAAGTGCTGGACTACTGGCACCGGTGGTATGGCTCTGTATTAGTGCGTGGTTCAGGGTCGCCTTGTAGTCACCACAGATTCGGATTGACCCGTCGGGCTAATCGGCGTGTGAACTATTGGCGTTTCCATTTGCATGGTCTACAGGCTCTACACCCCTGGGCTACTAATTGTTTATTATTTAGCTGTTCACGATTTTTGCTCTTAGGCAAACGGGAATCCGCCGGGCTTATTAGTCTTTTAGGGGCTACCTTTGGGTCTGAACTGAAGGAAATAGGGTTTCCCCGGTACTGCCCTAATAGCCGTCGAACACGTTGGACTTCCCGATTAGTGTCTTCTCGTCAGTCGGTTGTGCTTCACTCGAGTCTATCGCCGTTCATCCCGATGCCCAAGCGGCGCGAACATTCGATGCCCAGGAGGCTCGGCTGTCTCGGTCGACTATGGTCAGCGGCAGTATCTCGGCGTGCTGCTTATTACGAGGGCGTGAATGGCCCATCAACTCGGGATTCCGTTTCCGTAGTCCTTGTGTTAGCCGTGCTTTTGTAGTTCTGGTCCGGTCGGATCAGGACTTAAGGTGCTGTTATGGCTTTCCAGCGAGACCATAGACAGGCAAAAGGACCGAGTCCACCTCATTTCGCAGGGTTTTTCCTTCAATTTTCACTGTTACGTTGACTTCTTTCCAGTTTCCGTCTAGCGCTCCCTAATTGTAACAGTTTGATGTGTATTCTCTCTGTTTGCAGGTTGCTTGTTCCGGCCACTCTTCTCGCTCGCCGGGGCCGGCTGATGTGGGATTGCGCAGTCTCGTCGGCTGTAGTATTCTTCTGTTCCTGCAGACTTTTCTCGATGGTTGCCCTCGTTCTTGCCAACTTCTGCAGAGCATCGAGAAATCTGCATTCCGCTCATCGGGTACCTTCCTACCGCAGCCAGCCGCAGTTCCCGCCAAAAATTTCTTTTCGCTCTCTTTCTTTGCTGGCATGCGTGCGGTGGACCTCGTGTCTCCGTCGCCTGACCTCGGATGTCTCCCCATAGTCTTCGCTGGATAATGTGTGGTGGTAACGGAATTGTTTCCTTCTCGTGCCGGATTTTGAGTTCGTCCCTGCTCGTGTTCATCTGTTCATTGGCAACGTGCCAAGCTTTTTCGCGCGCTTCGCGGGCCTGTGGCTTCTGCGATGCCTCACCACAGGGTTATCTTCGGCTTGTTCAGACAGCTTAACGTGTGCCGCTGAATCGCTTAGCCCCAAAATTACTCCGGTCCCTCATTCGCCTCGTCGAGTTTGAGAATTCGCATTCTCACTGAGTTCTGATTCGGAGCGGAGAAGTCGGTACGTCTCACCCTTCTTTCTGTCTCTCCGGTAGAAATTCGTGCCGTCTTATGAGGTTTGATACCCGTTGGTGGCGTAGTGGTGTTTTCAGTAGTTCTGCGAGTTCGGACCAGAGTTAGCTGCTTACCGTTCGGGGCTTCGCCAGGGCTTTTGCCATTTTTGAAAATTGGTCGGTCCGCAGTGCGTTAGAAAAACGGCTCTTTGCGTTGGTTCGGAGATGTCTTCCATCTCGTTTGCTCTCCAGGTACTCTGGAAGCGGTTCTGCATACGAACCCAGTCTTCCTCGTTGGGATTAAAAAGGTGCGGGCAGGTGCGTTGTTCCAGCCATTTCGTTGATCGTCCTGGAATTTTCTCTCACCGCGTGTCGGATCTCGCGTTAGGGACGATCCAACCTCGGTCGGCCAGTGTTTCTGTCCGGAAAAACACGAGGTAGACCGGTTCCGAACAGCAAAGTCTCTTATTTAAGTCAGGATGTAGAAAGAGGAAGCATTGGCTCAAGCCGCGCCGGTCTTTTTATATCTTTTTGCGCGGCCGGCTTGTAGCCATGACAGTTGTTTAATTTTGCCGCCTTCCCGCGGCTGCGGATGGTTCAAAAGGAACCAATCCCTTATCGTTCTTAGCAGCCAATGGGACTGATTATTTGAAGCCGGTTATTTGATACAGAACAGGGAAACATATCCAACACATCTTTCTTCTTCTTCTTTTCCCTAACAACAACCTGTGAAGGGTGGGTTGGTTGAAAGGGAGTGACCAGCCCAAAGTCACCCAGCTGGCTTTCATGACTAGGCAGGACTTGAATTCATGGGTCCTCGCTTGCCATCTAACCTCAACCACTAAGACCAGGGCTGTCACGCTCATGGCCACGGCCCAGATCCCACGCTGATTAGCGAAAGGGAAAAAAGCCATGATACGTCACAGTGATGCTGTGATGCCTGCGATTTGACACCCCTGACTAGACAAACTATGCACTGAGTTGTCTGCAAATATCTCCAATGCAAACTTGCATTATTACTGTTGACTTCTTCTGCTGTACTGTTTTATATTTTACATTTATATATTATTTCTCTATATTTATTTACTAAAACAGAAAAAAGATAATGTAACTTACATCCACTCCTGGCAATAGAAAAAATAAAAGAAGAAGAAGAAGGAAAAGCATTTCAATAACAATATATTCAAAACATAGAAGTGTATTTACAAAGAGTTTTAAGAACATATCAGTTTATTTTAAGGGCCTGTCACATAGGCCGAATGATGCAAAACGTATGTAAAAAGGACACAGCGGACGAAAAATGTTTCCATCGTGTTATCCCGCTCTCAAAACGTGCCCCAAATTTGCATAAACAGGCAGACAACAACGTAAAGGAACGACGGGGAAGGACGTAGCGAAGGATGGAAAGCGGCATGCTCCAGGAAGCCTAGCGCAGGGAAAGCTGGATGGAAGCAGGTGGCACCATCACTCAGGCTTCCGGGGGAGCACAGCAATTGGATGTGCAACGGAAGGAACGGATGCAGAGCGGATGCCGAGCGGATACAAGCGGATGCATCACGGAGCCTAGCGGATATCCTAGCGGAATGCCAAAGCGTTTCACTGTGCATGCAGGGAGGGATGCATTGCCATCAGTCCGCGGATATAAAAGGATGAGCTCGCAAGAGGTTACCACCTTCAGGAAAGACTGCGCCCAGACACAGCTGTCCAGCCCAGCAACAACCATTGGGGAAGAAGACGGAAGCCTGTGCCATCTGCTGCCAGCCCTGGCAAGAAGGACAGGGCCATGATCCACTCCCTGGCCCTGACTCATGCTTCTGTTGGGCTTCTGCTGCTCGGCTGACTCTTCTGGTGCTGGTGTCTTCTCCCTGTGCTAAGTCTGCTGAGTTGCTTGCCCCTGGTCTTGGTGGCTTCGCTGGTGCTTACTCTGCTGGTGCTGCTTCCTAGATGCTGGTGCCTCTGCTAGGTGCTTACTCTGCTGGTCCTGCTGGTCTCTGGTGGCTCTCTGGTGTCCTGTCTGGCGGTCTGCTGGCCGCTAGGTCCTGCTGTGCTCCTGGTCCTGCTGGTGCTTACCTCTGCTGCTGCTGATCTGTGGTCATGTTGTGTCCTGCTTGGTTGCTGCTGTAATTTGGCTCTGCTGCTGGTGCTCCTGGTCCTGCTGGTGCTTCCTGGTGCTGGCTGGTGCTGCTGGTCCTACTTTTGCCTGCTACATGTTTTAGTGGCTGCTGCTGCTGGTGGTGTGGGTGAGCACCCTACAACTTCGAGCCCTCTTGATGAGGGCCCAGATGGCCCTGCCAGAGGAGGAAGAGCATACGTCATGAATGGAGAGGTGGCAATACTCCAATCGAAGAGGAACATCGAGGATGAGTGCTGGAATGGCTGAGGAGAATGAGTATCTATGACAGAAGGACCAGGCTCTACTTGAGACACACAAAGGAAGGCACCGCTGCTTGGATAGAGAAGCGGAGGCTGGGCTTACACTTCGGAGGTCTCCTCGGCTGTGAAGCACAGGTTCCAGCAGCACAGGCAGCCCTCCCAGTCCAGGCACAACAGGTACATTGAACGCACCGGTGCACGTCGATGCACACCACGATGCCCCGATGCACCGACACCAAACAGATGCCACCCCACACCAGCAGATCGCACGCATGCCACAGATGCCCACACCACGGCCACAGATGCCACCCACGCCACAGATCCACCCACTCCTCACCTCACTACCTGTCAGACCAAGACCATCCCCCACTACATCCGCTCTTCCTCCACCCCACAGGCCAAGCCCGGCTCAGATACATTCTGTCCATCGGTCTTGGGACTGACACCCGTGTCCTGGAGGAAGGGGCTCTCAACATCACAAGGACTGAGCCAGCTCTCTTGAGAGCTTCCTCCACACACCATCCCTGTTGTCCTCTCGGGGGCCAGGCACCCAATGGCTACTCAGACCAGCATCCGAGCAGCAGCCACCTCACAGCACCTGGACCTTCACCCCTGAGACTATGGGCACACCTCAGAGTGACTGAGAAGAGTCCAGAGACTGGGTTGCTCACTGATGAACTTTATCTTGCTTGGACACTTGGGTCTTTTCTTTTACAGTTCTGTTCATTCAATACAGTTATCTTTTGCTATCACACACTTTGCTTCAGTTCTTTTAGTCAATTAAAGTCTTGGTGGAAACTTTTAGAAATGGTTTAAGCCTTTGCATGCCTTCGTTGGATGGTTAGAGATAGCAGTGGGATGGGCAGGGTTACCTTTGGGATGGGTAATAGCTTGGGATGCAGGGATACTTTGGGGATGGGTATAGTTGGGATAGATAAGCCTCCAGTGCAAGCATAGTGGGACTGTATTGGTCCACCCTCCCAGGTGCCCACACCTATGGCCCTTTATTGATCAATAACAATGTAATCATTTGATCCATACATTGCACTAAACACAACATCTTTATTAAAATGACCCTTTCATTAGGGGACACTCAACTACTGAGTCAATCTCATTCGCTTGATTGAGACAGGCTAAGGAAGCATCCATTAGCACTCAAAAACCAATCCTTGTTTTTAATTTTTTGGGGCCCACCCTTTCTGACTTTTTTTCCCCTTTTTTTTTATTCCCCAAAGCCTGGGGAGTTGCACAGTGTTTACAGGAGTTGCATGCTTCTTCCTTTACGTGAAGCTCATGTTGGGGCCTTGCAACATCCACAGTGATCTATTCAGGTTTCGCACCTTGCCTCATTCACCCAGGCTCCATGTCCCATTGACTTGATTGGGATCCACAAGCCCCGTTCTGCAAGGGACTTGGGTAGCGGTGTTGTGCGCATGAGATTGTGCAGATTGGCAGCAAGCTTCCACGATCTTCTCACGGCCTATGGACTGATGCTGCATGGTGGTGAGAAGTACCTGGAAACCTGTTGGCCAGATTGCCAAAGGTGTTCTCACACCCGCCTTGCCCTGGATAGCCTGCTAGCTTGAAGATCCGCTCTCTACACGGGTTGAAACATCTGGAAGTGTATTGGCTTCATAGGTAGGTTCTGAGGAGAAGGCGTCATCCCCATGATGAATTAGGCACATCATTGTGGTCGTCGGGCAGGGTTTCTGGATCTGGAAGCCATGATGAGTTGCATTCCAACCCCTCTTGGAGTTTTTCCCCCCCCAACTGGGGGCGGAGGGGAGTTGTTATACCTGGCATTGAAGATGACCCGTTGCTTGAAGCATCGATGTACATGAACTTGGTATCAGCATGACCATGGCGAAGAGGATGATGCTGAAGAGCTCTATGTAGTTGTGATAAGTGGACCCTGACTGGCTGGAGCTTTGCAGGCCAACGTGCTTGCATTCTATGCTCAACGGTGTGGGGGGAAGTTCACTTCTGTATCACTCCTCTACAACTTCCTTCCAGCCTTCCTTCAGATGAGGGACATGGGAGATGCTCGTCCAGGTATTCTTCGATTGATAGGCGCTGCACCACTTCTATGACCCAATGCTGATGCGTGCGTGTTGTGGCACCTAACAGCATTACTGACCATGCTCCTGTCCGTTGGTCCCTGAGGCCAGGTGGCGCAGAGTGAGTGCCACCTGAGCCCAGGTCCAGGCTGGGCGGAATTGGGTGCTCTGCTTGGTCAACCTGGGGTCTCAGCCCGCTGCACACTTCATCAAGCTGGTGGAGCATCCTCATGAAGTTCTGGATGCACGGGTCTTCTTCTTGCTCCACCAATCAGCTTAGTTGTACAATCCGTACTCTGCTCTTTTTGCATCATCTGCGGACCCAGACACTTCTTGGGAACGCCTCCTTTTCTTCGCGTATAGAATAGGTGAAAGAGCCTGAGATGGCTTGCACTATTGTAGAATGATGTGGCTTACCAAAAGGAGTGTGTGATGATCCATGGTGGCATGACTGGATGCTCTGGAGAGCAAGGAGGCAGATGAAGGCTGAACGAGGTCTCACAGCAGGGCTGCTAGGGGACCTGACAGTGAGATCCAGGTGATTTCTCCCCTTCTTTATAGGAAAAATATAGGTTTTTCACTACGTGTCCTTTTGCATTCCTCTAGACATCTGCAGACATCCAAATATCCGAGATCACGTCCCCTATTTGAACGTTTTTTCCGTTTTAATGTGCTTTGTATGCGAGCTGCATCCGCTTTCAGCCTTTCTCGTCCGTAGTACTACGCTGCGTGTCCATTCGCGTCCGTTTTTGCTTCCTCCCTGTGTTCCATTTTTGCGCTGGAGCGGATGTGAGTTGCACGGATGCCAGCAGATGGCCTCGATATAGCGGTGATGGTAAAATGACGCGGAATTAACGGATGTTCCCCGTATCTGATAAGCGGATGTAGAGATGGACACGTTGGATTACATTTTCCACTCAAAAGTTTTGTGCAGGCAAAACTTTTTGAGCGGATTGAAATGTCAGATAGACGGATGGTGACGGAAAGAGAGGCATGAAAACGGATAACAGTGAGTACAAATGGAAGCATCGCGTTACCAAACGGCAACCAACGGATGGCAAGTGTTTCTCTCCGTTTTACATCCTCTTTGCATCCGTTGGTGCTATGTGACAGGGGCTTTAACAGGGAATACACAGTCTCGTATATTACATTCAATTTGGGTTGCCACGATATAAAGAAAGATGTTGAGACTCTAGGAAAAGTGCTGAGAAGAGCAACAAAGCTGATTAGGGGACTGGAGGCTAAAACATATGAAGAATGGTTGCTGGAATTGGGTATACCTTGTTTTATGAAAAGAAGGACTAGAGGTGACATGATAGCAGTGTTCCAATATCTGAGGGGCTGTCCCAAAGAAAAAGAACCCATTCTCCAAAGTACCAGAAAGTGGAAAAAGAAGCAATGGATGCAAACTAATCAAGGACAGGAGCACACCAGAACTAAGGAGAAATTTCCTGCCAGTTATAACAGTCAGTCAGTGGAACAGCTTGTCTTCAAAAGTTGTGTGTGTTCCATCACTGGAGGTTGGAAAGCCATTGGCTGTTGCTGAGGGGGGGAGGGCATGTGACAACTGTAATGAGAGCCAGCATAGTTTCCTCATTAGCAATTTTAAATATTTTGCTAAGGTAGCTGTGCAAATCTCAAATCTCTTTATATAGAAGTTAGCCTGATTATGGTGACTATGCTGTGGGGAAGCAGCTGATTTCCCACCACATTGGAGAGATCAGGGAGACCAACACTTCTTGATGGTACCAATCCTTTGGAGAGCCATTCAGCTTGAAACTAGATCTGCTCCTATCTTAGCCACTTGTAAAAAAAGAAAAAGTTCTTCCATAAGGGTATGAATGCCTCTTGGTTTGGAAATTTATCATTTTAGTCCTTTTCTATATTTTTGGATTTACATATAATACATATATATATCAATGGTGGGATTCAATTTTTTTTACTTCCAGTTCTGTGGGTGTGGCTTGATGGGTGTGGCAGGGGAAGGATATTGTAAAATCTCCAGTCAGGGGTGGGATTTTCCGGTTCTCCGAACTACTCAAAATTTCCACTACTGGTTCTCCAGAACTGGTCAGAACCAGCTGAATACCACCTCTGCCTTTATGACTTGTGAACTTCAGCTCCCACAATTCCTGAGCCAGCATGTTCCCCACCCCTGGTCTATGGGATTTGAATGGATAGACTTTCTAGGCATGGGATTTGTAGAACCGTGGGAAAAAAGGAGACTCGAGACCAGCGTAACTTCAGCTCTTTATTAAAAGGTATAGATCTGTGCTGGATCTGCAAGCCACGGCAGCTCTTCTTATAGAGCTTGCCGGCGGCTCTTACCCAATGACAGCCTTCTGAGTCTCCCGCAATCGGCTCGGCCAATCGCGGCAGATTTTTTACTGACCAATCACCATCGTTCTTCCATCCAATCACAGTGCAGTCCGTCTTAG
>BHFT01016767.1:0-38801 GCA_004320025.1 Laticauda laticaudata
ACAGAAGCCTGATGATGGCAGATGAGATTCTGCTGAAACGTTGCTACAACTTTAAAAGCACTACAATGACGTGGGACGGTTTTCGTGGCTATTTGTATGTGGATTTTTGGTTATTCGGGTTTTTTCCCATGTAAGCATTGAATCTGAACAGAACACACCCCCAGCCAATCAGAACACAGCCAACCCCCCTACCAATCAGAACACAGCCAAACCCCCACCCAATCAAGTCACACCCCCACTAGCAGTTAAAAGGAAGAAGCAGCTGCAAGCTCACATTACTCTGAGAAGCACAGAGNGATGATGAATGAGACTTCATCAAAATGTTGCCTAGATACTTCCAATTTTACGTGGGAGAAAACCCGAATAACCAAAGTTCCACATACAAATACCTGCGAAAATCTCAGAAAACAAATATATATATATAGATATATATACAGATATATATATATTTGCTTCCAATAATAGAACTCCCTTATAGCTGGAGGATCTTTGTTTTTACAGCTTCTGCTTGCTCTTTTTTCCCCTTGTCTTTGTTGAGAGTTTCTATAAAAAGGCAGAATAAATTGCCAGATGCTGGCTGAACTGGGCTTTGCAGGAGATATTTAAGTGTCAGCTGGAAGCCTGTAAAACTGAGCAGGAGGCCTCTGTGGTCTAGGCAAAAATCCTCTTGGAAACTGTAAATGAACAACAGGGTGTGAAAACACAGTTTTAGCACCTGTTTTATCGCAAGCACTTTGTGCAATTAGTATATTTAAACTAGCCATATGGTAGGTGAGCTTTTCTATAATAAGCATATTGCTTACAGGGAAGCTTCGAACTTCATTTTCTTGTTTAAATAATAAGAGTGTGCCCCTCTGTCTTTTTTTATTTTTATAAACTTCTTTCAAAGTTCCAAGGAATCATAGCAAAAAACCTGCAATTTCATTCAGCAGCCTGTAGGTTTTCTTTCCAGCCATGAAAATTTATCAGATTAAAGAAATGCATTAACCTCTCTCCAACTTTATGACAAAGAACAAGCTAGTCCATTGCTATTTCTATTTATTTTAAAACTCTCAATGAATTTTTTTTTTAAAAAAAGGACTTAAAATGACAAGACCATCGCAAGCCTCTTTTACAAACACTGGATTTTTAAAAACCATCTTAATCCATTGTAAGAAGCTTGAACACAACTCTTAACTCTTTGTGCAAGCATAAATTTTGAGGAAGCATCGTGGTATTGTCTCATGGGGAATTAAATTCATCTTATGACAATTGGTTTTCTGGGCATGTTTGTATGGATATGATCCATTTATTCATTCTTATTGGAAATAAAATTTGCTATCATATTATGGTGTCTTATTGATATCATATTATGATTATTATTACTCTGTTGCTTTGCATGTACATTGAAAGGAAACACAACACTGGAAACAAATTCCTGATGTGTGTAATCACACTTGGTCAAATAAAGCTATTCTCTCTACTCTACTCTACTCTACTCTACTCTACTCTACTCTACTCTACTCTATTCTGGATGACTCACTTACTGTTGGTTAGCCTGACTGAATGTAATGTGTTCAGCACCTTAGTAGGTTCAGGATAAGAGAGAGAGATGATAGAAAACTGGAATATTTATGTCTATAAAACCTGTCATAATACAGGGGTGGTGGGATTCAATGTCAAACTAAAAATTTCTTCCAAATTAGCATGCATATCAATCCATCAATCAGAATAGATCTGGAAGGGATTCTCTTCCATTCCATTCCATTCCATTCTAAAATGATAATATTAAATTGTATTATAAACTATGTTAATTACAGGACTGTGCAGAAACAAAACAATCTTTGGGAACATGAATTTAACTTATGTTTATAGCTCTTTAAAACAGCAGTGGTTTTTTTTCCTGGGATTGTATGGTTTCTATTTCTTTATATTATTCCTTTCCCAGTTAAATTCCATTTGGTCTCTTTAGCTTTGACATTGTTAGTTTGAGAGGCAAAACTTAAAACTTTTAAAGGATGCAAGATTCCATGATTGCAGAGCTATGTCCTGATTTTCTGGATTGAGTTCTATTAAGATTTATCAATGTTAACTATTTCTATTTCTTAAAAAGGTACAAATATCTTAAGCATTGAATCATATGGCTGGAAAAAAACCTCTGAAGTCTTCTAGTCCAAACCTTTGATCAAAGCAAGAGACCTTATGCCATCTTAGTTAAATGGTTGTCTAGTCTATTTCTGAAAATAGACTAGAGAACTGTTTTATAATATCCACAATTCTGGGAGGCAAGCTATTCCATTGACTAATTGTTCTCCTTAATTTCTCCTTACTTCTTGGTTGTATCTCTCTTTGACAAGCTTCCACCCATTACTAACTATATACTAACTAGAGCATACAAAACATTTGCCAGACCAATACTTGAATACAGCTCATCAGTCTGGAACCCGCATTACATATTAACACAGTTGAGACAGTACAGAAATATTTCACAAGAAGAGTTCTCCACTCATTACTCGTTGCACAATACCTTATGCCACCAGACTTGAAATTCTAGGCTGAGAAAACCTAGAACTACGCTGCCTTCGGTCTGATCTAAGTATAGTATATAAAATTATACATTGCAATGTCCTACCTGTCAATGAATACTTCAGATTCAGCCATAACAATACAAGAGCACACAACAGATACAAACTCAAGGTAAACTGCACCAAACTTGATTGCAGAAAATATGACCTCAGCAACAGACTGGTCAATAATCTACCTGACTTTCTGGTTTCTTCCCCAAACCTCAAAAACTTTAACCTGAGACTGTCTACTATTGACCTCACCCCTTTCCTAAGAGGTCTGTAGGGGGCATGCATAAGCATACCAACGTGCCTACCATCCCTGTCATTTTGTGTTTTTTTTTATTCATATCCATTTCATGTATTCATAACCATACATATACCTGTTATCAATACTTGCTTGAGAAATAAAACAAATAAATAAATACAAAAAATAAAAACTTCTTGTCTGTTCTAAGGTGCCTTGGAGAATAAGTCAACCCCATCTTCTCTATGACAGCCCCTTGAGTAATGGAAGACAGTTATCATGTTCCCCTAATCCTTCTCTTTGATAAGGTAGACAGACCTAGTTTCCTCAACTATTCCTTATATGATTTCCTTCCAGAACGTTTATCATCTTGGTTGATAGAACCTTTTTTTCCAGTTTTCCTCAATCTGGGATGAAGGGAAAATAATGGGGGATAAGGACACTCAACCTGACTGGCAGCCTATAAAAGTTATCTTTGCTGAAAAGCCCCTGCAAAAATAAACCTAGCATATCAATTTAAATAATTTATCTCTCCCAGTTACAAAACAGACAAGCCAATTCTGAACTTCAAGGTCCTCCTATTCCCAATTGTGACATTGGTACAGCAGGAAACAGAAGAGGAGGTCAAACAGGAAATGAAAGAACAAAGAACTAATGTGTTCCTAACTTATTCCATGTTAGGAAGATGAATGTTTTTCATATAATTTTCTATTTGAAGCTCGTTGATGGCACTTAGGATTTTGTAACATTGATAGACTGAAAGGAGACTGGAGTGTTTGCAAACTTTTGTTCTGGGCATTTTAAGTCTGGCTGAAATTCCAATTCCAGATAAAGCAGTTTAGTTTCAAAGAACAGCCAATGCCTTTAAGAAAATCTGTTCCTATTCATTCATATCAGATAAAGTCATATCTTACAAAGCCTCAAAGTCTGAACTAAGGAAATGATTTCATATTACTACTCCACTGCTTTTTTCAAGTCAGCCTTTTTTTAGAAAAAAAAAATGTCAGCAAAGTCCATTTGGCTTTAATTTAAAACTATTCAGTCCTCTGACCAAGACAAGAAATTCATTTGATGTTGAATGGACTTTTCAGGAATTTAGGAAATTAGTTGCATTCTCATTCAGGAATTCATCAGATCAGAGGTGGTATTCAGCAGGTTCTGACCAATTCTGGAGAACAGGTAGCAGAAATTTTGAGCAGTTTGGAGAACCAGCAAATACCAGCTCTGATTGACCCTGCCAACCACATCTCTTCTCTATCTCCTGAGTCCCAGCTGATTGGCTGGGTCTTCTTTTGTTGCCCTGCACAGGAGAATGGAGCTGGAAAGCAAGTTAGTGGGATGGGTAAGGAATGGGATTTTGCAGTAACCTTTCTCCCGGAGTGGGGTGGGAATGGGGATTTTACAGTATCCTCCCCCACAAACCCATACCATGCCCACCAAGCCATGCCCACAGAACTGGCAGTAAACAAATTTGGATCCCACCACTGCATTAGATATACAATTAAGACAATTAAGGTGGAAAGCAGCATCTGGATCTAACCACATCTACATTCAAGAATTCATTTTCTAGAACTTATTTCCATTTTTACTTAGAGGGTTTCCAGCCTGAGAAGGGGGTTGGACTAGAAGACCTAGAAAGTCTCTTCCAACTCTGATACTTTGCTATTCTGTTATGTCAGAATCTTAGGATCACAATGTAAATGTAGAACTACATTAAAGGACATTATTGTTCTTCAGCTTTCAGGTGGTTTTATACCAACCCTTCTTTTCCGATAAATGCATTTGGACATGCCCCAAAGTCAGTTTTATCTCTGTGTGAATGGCATTTGTTTCAGGGAAAGAAAGTTGAGCACAGATGAGAAAGTATCTCAGAGTAGATTGAGAATTAAAACATCCCTGCCATTCATCCACATGAGTTGATTATCAGAGGTCCTACACAGAATGCATCATGGCTCTATAGCTAAATAGACAAACATTAGGAAGATTGAAGATTAGCACATAACTAGAATTTGATCCAGTGGTTAAGGCACCAGGCTAAAAACCAGGAAACTGTGAGTTGTAGGCATGAAAGCAGGCTGGGTGACTTTGGGCCAGAACCTGTCTCTCAGCTCAACTCACATCACAGTATTTTGATAGTAAGAAAAATAGGAGGAGGAAGAAACAGAACAGAGTAACAGAGTTGGAAGGGACCTTTGGAGGTATCCTAACCCAACCCACTGCACAAACAGGAAACCTTATACCATTCCAGACAAGTGGCTGTCCAGTGTCCTTTTGAAAGCTTCCAGTGATGAAGCACCCACAACTTCTGAAGGCAAGCCATTCCCACTGATTAATTGCTCTCAATGAAAGGAAATTTCTCCTTAATTCTAGGTTACTTGTCTCCTTGACTATTTATTTATTTTATTTTTCAAGCAAGTATAAGATAACAGGTATAAGTATAAGCATGGTTATGAATACATGAAATGGATACAAATAAAAAAGAAACAAAAGGACAGGGATGGTAGGCACGTTGGTGCGCTTATGCACGCCCCTTATAGACCTCTTAGAAAGGGGAGAGGTCAATAGTAGACAATCTAAGGTTAAAATTTTGGGGTTTGGGGAAGACACCACAGAGTCAGGTACAGTATTTCAGACTTTGACCACTCTGTTGCTAAAGTCGTATTTCCTGCAATCAAGTTTGGTGTGGTTTGCCTTGGGTTTATGTCTATTGTGTGCTCTTGTATAGTTGTGGTTGAAGCTGAAGTATTCATTGACAGGTAGGACATTGCAGTAGATAATTTTATGTACTATACTTAGAATGGACTGAAGGCGGCATAGTTCTAGGTTGTCTAGGTCTAAAATTTTAAGGCTGGTGGTATAAGGTATTCTGCTATGAGTAGAGGAGTGGAGAACTCTTCTCATGAAATATTTCTGGACTTTCTCGGCTGCTTTAATATCCATTATGTAATGTGGATTCCAGACTGATGAGCTGTATTCAAGTATTGGTCTAGCAAATGTTTTGTATGGCCTAGTTAGTGGTGTGATATTACCAGAGAAAAAGCTATGCAGGATTAGATTAACAACTCTTAATGCCTTTTTGGCCATGTACTTACAGTTTCCAACCATTGCTTCCTGTCCTGCCTTTAAATGCTCTGGAAAATAGTTTGACCCCTTCCTCTCTGTGGCCGCCCTGAGATATTAGAAGACTGCTATCATGTCATCCCAATCCTTCTTTTCTCTAGACTAGACAAACCTAATTCATGTAGCTGTTCTTCATATGTTTTTGCCTCCAGCCCCCTCTTAGTTTCTTTGCATCATTGAGCGTTAAGTATGTTCACTGCTTTGCATTATTTATGAAAAATAATAAAGGTGGAATTTCAAAATGTCCCAGTGGTTATAGGAACACTTTGCGTTGTAACTAATAAGTCAGGGAAATGGCTTCAACAGATCCCAGGAGTGACATAAAAATGCAGTGCTAGGTACAACTAAGACACTGTGCAGAACTCTCAAACTTCCAGGCTTCTCATAGAGGACCCAAGATTGAGGAAGACACCTACCACCCCTAAGGATAGAAATGGACTTATTATTTTATATATATTGCAATGCTGGAGAACATCACTTGCCCTTCCCCCCAAAACAACCTTACACACCTGCACAAACGAGCTTCTATTATCTATTGAATTTTTATACCCGCAGTAAAAAGGGTACCTCAACGTCTGTTTCAAGCTGATTTGATGAATATCGAAAAGGTCAAACTAAAAATAACTCAACTGAATCAGTTATGAGTGTAGTAACATATGCCTCATTTAATAATGAACTCCAAATTTGCTCCGCAGTTTAAGTCATATCATGAATACTAATTTCAACAGTGAAGAGTTACATGCTACCTGTCTGCCGAAGTTTGGCCCAAGGTCAGCCAATTTCATGAGGAAGGAAAAGTCTCAAATGTGCCAGGATGGTGAATGATTGACATTAGAATATCGGTTGATACATGTACTAAAGGATTCTGGCACTTGCTCCATAAAAGTGTCTAAAACATAGACATCGACTCCCTCTGCTTGTTTCTGTGTGAAAATGACTTCTATTTGTTTGGAAGATTTTTTGTGTCAAGGGAACAGTCAGGTTCTGGGATCCCAACTGATGGGATGCTGCATGCCAAACTATTTGTAAATGTGAGCATGTGTTTTTAAGTGGAATATTCTTTTGATGATTGGTCTCAAGTCTGCATTGTTTGGCTAGGTCTTTCCTGAATTAAATACCATCAACTTCCCTGAAATAAACAGACTTTGTGGCATCTACTGCAGCTGTGGTGGTACAGTGGTTAGAATGCCAGTATTGCAGACCAACTCACTGCTCACTGCCAGAAGTTCGATCCTGATCAGCTCAAGGTTGACTCAGCCTTCCCTCCTTCTGAGGTGGGTAAAATGAGGACCCAGATTGTTGAGGGCAAGAGGCTGACTCTTTAACCTGCTTAGAATGGGCTGTGAAGCACCATGAAGCGGTATATAAGTTTAAGTGCTATTGCTATTTTGAAACAATGTTTTATCTAAAATAACCGTTAAAATGACAGTCTCACAATTTTCTTTGTCCCCAAGGGTGGTTTTCAAAAATTTAGCAACTGGTTCCCTGCCTGGTTACTGGGTGGACATGGCCATGGTGGGTGTGGCCTAGTTGGCCTCTTGCACCACAGTGGAGGGGGGGTGTTTTCATCCTCCCCAGGCTCCAAAGGCTTTTCTTGGAGGGCAAAAATGGCCTCGCCAGGCTCCGGAGGCTCTCCAGAGGCTGGAAACAGGCCTGCTTCCAGTCTTCCAGAACTTCTTGAAATCCCATTTTTCACCCTCTTCAGGCCCCACAGGTTTTCCTTGTGCCTCCAGGAGGCCCATTTCCCCCTCTTTGAGCCTCTGCATGGGCCCTGCACTTATCTATTCTTTCACTGTTTTATAATTGGTTCACTGTTTTTTTCATTGGATTTTGCTATTTTTCAGATGAATTCCCACCTGAAAGGGAGGAAAATGCATACTTTATCAGGAAGCTGCTAATTTTGTATATTATTTCTTTTTTCTTTTCGCTGCCCCTATTTTTACCCAGAATTTTAATGATTTTGATTCACCAATTAGGATAATGACTTTATTTGTTCTTCCCTATATTTGTCTTAGATTATCTGATTCCCAAACTGCCACCTTCATCTGTTCATTTGTTTAAAAAGCATAAAGCAAATACAAAGAAAAAGAGAACCTGAGTATGATCTATGATGGTAACATAAACCATGAAAGGAAGATGGCTGTCAGGTTTCCCTTAAGTCTTCTTTTTGTTAGGCTAAATATCAATAGTCTATGCAACAAATCATGAATATTTGTTACTTAAAGAGGGCTCTAAAGCACTGTGAACCAGTATGTAACACAAAGTACTATCCAGGTGTCAGCTGCTGGGGGTTTGCAAGGGTTTGCAAGAGCCCCAAGGAAAATTCTGTGCAGTTTAGAGAACCCCCAAATCCCACTCCTGGCTGGTCCCACTCACCCCATCCCACTCCTCCCAGGAGTCACAAAGCAGCCCATTTTGGATGCTGATAAATGCAGAAAGCTCAGGGAGGACAAAAATGGACCTCCTGGAAGTTCAGGAAGGCTGGAAATGGGCCTGTTTCCAGCTTCCAAAGAGCTTCCGGAGCCAGGAAAGGCTGTTTTCACCCTCCCAGAGAATTGAGAAAAAGCCTCCAGAGCCCGGGGAGGGCAAACCCCCCCCATCATGGTGCAGGAGGCTGACTAGGCCATGCCCACATGGCCATGCCCACCCAGCAACCAAGCAGAGAACCCGTTGCTAAAAACTTTGAAACCCACCCCTAGTGCTATTGTTACTGCTATTTGTATACTTCAACCTATGCAAAGTCAGATAATAATACTAAAGTATGTTTCTGTCAACATCTAGCTACACATAGTGAAAGTCTGATTCAACAGGCTCCCATTTAGAGAACTTCAAAAGCAACGATCCATAGTTCTGTTCAAACCTATCCTCAGAGTAGCAGACAAATCAGTTGTACCTGGCTACTCAAAGCATTCGGTTAAATTGACGTTCATCTATGTTGTTTTACATATGTGGTGGCAACTTACCTTATTTGTAAAATCCCTTATTCATACTAATGCATGTCCTTTGGGAAATGATGCAAATTGCCATGAATGATGCAATTTATGGCATTTCTGTAATAACACTACTACAGAAATGGCATATATCATCACAAATGACGTGAATTGTGATTTAGCAGACAACAAATGCCCCATTCTCTCAACTGATTGATTAAATTGATGTTTCACTGCACATGGTTAGATGTGAAGTATCATTGAACATGATCAGATTAAATACCAATAGCAATCTCTATTCCATAAACTGCCACGGTAAATTCAACTGAGCTATTTTGAAATAACTGGATATAGGGTTAAAGTAGATTTATTGACTTTCGGATTTGCTCAGCCTCTTCCATTATGATGGTTTTTTGCCTCTTTCTATTCCCATTTAATACTCTGAGGGAAAATTCTGGAATTCTATTTGCTGCAGGATTTCTGTTCACAATAAACCACACACATGTATTCAAATATTTTCAGGTAACCAGTTATTTGTTATATTCTTTGAAATCTGAAGTTGTATATGTGGAAGTCACCAACCCATTTTATTTTCAAAACAATCTGTTATTTGTTATATTCTTCTTCTTTGAAATCTGAAGGTGCATATGTAGAGAGCTACACCTTTTTTTTTTAAATTTTTCAGAACAATGTTGCATATTTAGATTGGTCCAAGAGAGAGGGTCTGGTGAGCCAAAGTAACACATTGATCTCTATGGCCAAGGATTAATAACTTACTCGTACTCAAAATTAGATTTCCCATTTTCTAGGATGTAGTTTTGTGCTCTCAACTCTGTATGCTATACATGGAACACAGCTCAAGGGTTTTTTTGTTTTGCTTTTGTCTACTGGATTGTAAATATGTTTGCAAAAACTCTCTCACATAGATTCAAACTTTTTAAAGATTACAAAGATGCATGGGTGATGTTAACTTAAAAAAAAAAACAATTTTGGAGAATGTTGGGATCCTGCATTTGTTAATATATTTTATTTTCCATGAAACAGGCTAGATTTGTGATGCTTCTGCACCAACCTTTGTGGATACTGTTAGTCAGGCTTTTTCCTTTTCTTTCTTAAATTCAGAAACAAGTCCTTATTTTCCTTAAAATGTGCCCCTGTGCTACAGTCTGAGTATGCAAACAACTAACTATTTCAATAATTGGCAATCTGTATGCATAATTAGAATAAATATAGCTTGAATCATAACATCCATACCTTTCTTTTGCCGAGAAAGTACTGATTCATGCCTTTTTGTGAACATACAGATGCTTCTCTGTGGAGATGCATGCTTCAAAATCCAAACATTAAAAGTTAAATGTCCCAATAGTTGCAGACTCTGGGTTTTTTTAATTGCTGCTTTATTATTTTCAGTGCTTCCTTAATATTCCTTCTTTCTAGGTGGTATTTCTTATATATTCTTTGATCTTCTTGCTCTTAAGCTTTTTTTCTTTCATCTATTCCAGCTTGTTTGCTTCTTATCTTGGCATGCTCATCTTATTTTCCAGCCTGCTGTTCCATTTTGGTGGAACTTTTTTTGTTCAGCTTCTTTTTTTCTTATTTGTTGATTTTGCATCCAATATATTCAATAACTGCAGCAATGCTGTACATAAATTGGCTTGAATCTTGAGGTGAGCAGGTGCTTATATTTGATGTTACAATATTGGCATCCTTAAATACTTGGGCTAGCTCTTTCTTTGAAGCAAGCTTCAGTGTGGACAGATGAACACATAATTATAAACAATCCATTATCAACACATAATAATTGCAACAATTGCAGCCAAAAACTTCCGGTAGTTGATGGATGAAAACTAATCAAGGAAAGAAGCAAACTAGAATGAAAGTGGAGAACAATTAACCAGTTGAATGGCTTGCCTTCAGAAGTTGTCAGTGGTCCATTTCTGGAGGCTGTAGAACCATTTGACTGAAATGGTATAGGGTCTCCTGCTTGAGCAATGGTTTTGACTAGATGATATCAATCTCCCTTCCAATTCTGTATTCTATTCTATTTTCTAAACTAGTTTCTCATGTCACTGGAGAGAAATTTTTGGCCATTCCTCCAGTATAAATTGCTTCAACTCAATAACATATGACTATCTTCCATGATTGCTGACTTCCAGTCTCTGATAATATTTAATAATATCTCCTTCCCTTGTAGAATTTAAGAAATAATTTGGCCATTTCAAACATAGGATTTATGCTTCTTCATGCATTCTCTTGTAGATTTTTATTTTTGGAATCATGCTCTTACTGTATACAGTAAGATCCAGTTTGAATGATTGACCAGATAGAATAAACCAATTCATTTCAAACTTTTTCACTAAATCATATCATGAGATAGTGTGGGGACAAATACCCATCTGCTTCAGTTCCAAGCGGGGAGGAAGACACTGGAAATATTGAGTCTGGTTGGAAAGAAAGTTTCATGATGAAGCAGAACCACATGTGTTTGAGGTCCTGGACAGCTGACCACATGGAGTTGAAAGAGGGGGTTATACCTTCTCTTGAGCTTTGCACTTGAGTTTCCTGCTGCTATGTAAGAACATGTGTTCTAGTGGCTGTTGTCAGACTCCCATGGGGCCATGCAGGGATTATGCAGGGGTCGTAGCTGGCTCTATAGGCAAAGTAAGTTTGTTTGAGGTTGAAGGTTGGGGTGGGGCAATGAAGAAGGCTTGTGTTCTTAAAGGGAGTTGGGTAATTCCTACTGTGGCTTAATGGCTTTTCCCTGTGTTGGAACTTGGGTAAGAGTATTTGCCAATGAATAGTGCTGTGTATCTCTTTATCTCTTGTGCTGACATCTGCTGAGGGCTATTAAAAAAGTGGGGGTTGCTTTCTCCCTTAAAAAAAAATCATTTCTTCATTTCTCATTAAGGAAAATACAATATTCTGCCTTTTTATTATTTCTCAAAATATTCCATTCTTCTGGGAGAGGGGAATGGTTGCTAATGTTGTACAATACAAAAGTACTCACTTCATTTCAGTCAAGTAAAGATAAAGTGGTACCTATTAATCTACTCACATTTACATGCTTTCAAACTGCTTGGTTGGCAAGAGCTGAAGCAAGGACAGGAGCTCAACCCACTGTGTTGTCCTTAGGCCTTGAATCTGGATTGCCAGCTTTCCATCTGACAAGCCCAGCATTTTAACCACTGAGCCACTGCATCGTACCACTTCATTTCAGTGCTGATTTGAAATTTGATATAGAAGAGTAGTTGGATCAAATCACCTTCATAACAAATTTTGGAAACAAATATTCTACCGGATTATAAAATGTTAGCTATTTTGCATAAATTGAACTCAGAATATCTGAAAATCACCTAAATAATGTTATGGTTGTTCTCCCCCCTTCAATTATATATTAATTGTCTTCTCCAGAACATGTTTTTATTCTCAGCTTACATATTTAAAAGGCTGACCTTTAAGAATGAATTAAGAAAAGCAAAGGCACTTAACTTGGTTTTATTGTGGGATGTAGCATGCACACCACAGTATAGTATGATTGACACAAAAATAAACATTAACTTGTTCTATTTAGTGGGTGGTTCACTGAGGCAAAGAACTTTGCTAAAGAGTGGCATTAATTTATTAAAGGTATTATCATTAGAAAAATGCATTGTGATTATAAACCACTTCCTAAGGATTAGCATTGGGAAATTGGATGTGCCCTATAAGATTTCAAATTAGTCAAAACAAAACATGACTTACATATGAAAAACGGAAGGCATTTAAGGAAACAAAACACAGCCTTGCAATAGTTGTCCCTAGCTCTAATCTAGTCTCCACTTATTTTAATCCAAGAAGAGTTTGTCATTAAATTTGGCAGTTATTAGTAGTGTTAACAAAATCATTTGTCTTAGCTGTAATAACCAAATAATGGGATCATTCACCAGGCTACAAAAACAACATTAAAAGAAGCACGGATTGAGAAAATAAGATTTTTGAGGCAGGAGATATAACTATGAGAAAGTGACATTAAAAACACTTGAAGATCTATAGACTGATGAAATCAGAGGTGGTATTCAGCAGATTCTGACCAGTTCTGGAGAACCAGTAGTGAAAATTTTGAGTAGTTCAGGGAACCAGCAAATACCACCTCTGACTGGAGATTTGATAGTATCCTTCCCCTGCCACACCCACCAAGCCATGCCCACAGAACTAGTAGCAAAAAAAATCCCACCACTAGTTGAATCCATTGAAGGCTGGAACTCCATGCATGTTCTTGCTTTCTAACATATTTTTAACTCTTATATGCAAAAGTTTAAATAACGATGGAAGGTGGAATTCTTAGTATATATTGCTAGGTATTCTCAAAGCAAGAAAATAGCTGTAATTGCTCAATGTTAGTAAGAAGAACAATTTTTATTACTGAAATTGCAGTTGCATTCCAGGCTCAATCATTTCAGACTTCTGAACAGAAAATAAAGCTATGTCATCATTCAGCCATTCAGTCTTCTCCAACCATTGGCCACTCTAGGGATCAGCAATCTCCATGCCTTTCTGTCTTCTTCAAATCCACCAGGGTCATCCTGATGTCATCCTTTATAATGTCCAGCCAGTGGGTACCAGGGCGGCTCCACTCCTTTTTCTGCTGATCACTCCTAGTATGATTGACATTTCAAGTGGATTAGTCCTCACAAGATAACTAAAGTATGACAACCTCTGTTTGGTGATTTTGGTTTCAAGCAGAGGTGGTATTTCGCCAGTTCTGACTGGTTTTGGAGAACCGGTAGCAGAAATTTTGAGTAGTTTGGAGAACAAGCAAATACCACATCTGACTGACCATGCCCCCATCTACTCTCTGCCTCCTGAGTCCCAGCTGATTCTCTTCTTTTGTTGCCCTGCACAGGAGAACAGAGTTGGAAAGCAGGTTAGTGGGGGGGGGGAGGGAATGAGTATTTTACAGTATCCTTCCCCTGCCATGTCCAACAAGCCACACCCACAGAACCGGTAGTAAAAAAAAATTGAAGCCCACTACTGGTTTCAAGTGATATTTTTGGTGGGGTTCAGTCTAGGACTTCTTTAATCTATGTACAATTTTTAAAAATTGATAAAGTTTTAGAGAAACATGGAGAACATTTCAGCCTAGGCTTCCACCAACAATGTTAACCTTATGGAAACAATATTATTTGTTCTTCTTATTGTTAATAGTTCCTCCCACAGTCAGCCAGTTAATCAAATAATTAGAGTTGGAAGGGACCTCGTAGGTCCTCTAATCCAACCCCCTGCCCAAACGGGAGACCCTACACCATTTCTGACAGATGGCAGTCCAATCTCTTCTTGAAAGCCTCCAGTGATAAAGCTCCCACAACTTCTGAAGGCAACTTCTATTCCATGGGTTGACTTCTCACTGTCAGAAAAATTCTCCTTATTTCCAGGTTGAATCTCTCCCTGACCAGTTTCCATCCCACTGTTCCTTGTCTGGCCTACAGATGCTTTGGAAAACAGGTTGACCCCCTTCTCTCTGTGGCAGTCCCCCAAATATTGGAAGACTGTTATCATGTCTCCCCTGATCCTTCTCAGAGGTTTAGACTGAGTTGGCATTTTTATCTACCTATTGAGTCCTTCCCAGGGACCTGGCATAGGCAGATTCTGATGTTTGATGGCATTAAAGGTACCGTCATGAAATGTAAACTGTTCCAAGTAAATGATGATGATGATGATGATGCTTTAATGACTGGAAGTCATTCAAAATCCACATCAACAGTTCTGTACAGGCAAAGCACAATTTCTCCACCTGAAGGAGCATCTACTGTAAACGCTTATACTGATTACCTTCCAGCCTGATTCTAGTCCGAAGCCCCTGGAGTCAAGTAACAGATAACAAAGAATAATTTAGGAGGATGTCATCAGACATTCAAAGGACTAATTTTAATCAAACGGAAGCTATGTAGATCTGAAGGCCTCAATTGAAAGAAAGACATTGTTAGGATGCTGTGGGATAGTTGCAGAGGGGAATAATTACAAATCACCAAATGGAAGCAGATAATATTTGATGCAGTTTGTGTACAGCTTGCTTGATTGTTGTATCTAATTGTTTGGCACATATTGTGTTTCCCCTTCTCCTATTTCATTCAATTCAATGGTGAAAAAATTAAGGTTCTACATTTAGAGAAGAAAAATCAAATGAACAGGTACAGTATTGGTGGTCACCTTGCTCAATAGTAGTAACTTGTTCAATAGTAGTAACTGTGAGAGGGGTCTCAGAGTCCTAGTGGACAACCATTTAAATATGAGCCAGCAGTGTGTAGCAGCTTCCAAAAAAGCCAACACAGTTCTAGGTTGCATAAACAGAGGGATAGAATCAAGACCACGTGAAGTGTTAATACTACTTTATAAGGCATTGGTAAGGCCACACTTGGAATACTGCATTTAGTTTTGGTTGCCACAATGTAAGAGAAATGTTGAGAATCTAGAAAGAGTGCAGAGAAGAGCAACAAAGATGATTAGGGGACTGGAGGCTAAAACATATGAAGACGGTTGCAGGAAATGGGCACGGCTAGTCCAGTGAAGAGAAGGACTCAGGGTGACATGATAGCAGTGTTCCAATATCTCAGGAGCTTCCCCAAAGAAGAAGCACTCAAGCTTCTCCAAAGCACCTGAGGGCAGGACAAGAAGCAGCAGATGGAAATTAATCAAGGAGAGAAGCAGAAGTTGTGAATGCTCCAACACTAGAAGTTTTATAAAGATGTTGGATAACTATTTGTCTGGGGTGCTGTAAGGTTTCCTGCCTTAGCAGTGGGTTTGACTAGAAGATCTCCAAGGTCCAACTCTGTTATTCTATTCTATTTCTTCTATTTCCTGTTGTGTACCAGGGTAAATGTACGAACGATTAATGCAATAGGTTTAACTAGGTCTAGAATGGTCGTCTCACTTATGGGAAGACAGCCAAGGATTTTAAAGGATTTTTTTTGAAAAAAAACCATAGCTGATCAAGCTTATATGGTTTCCCTAAACTTGTTTATCAAATAAACCCAGTAAGTAAATCATAAATACAAAGGTATTTCTTTGGAAGACTTTATGCCAGTCATTTCCCACCTGGTTCATTCTTTGCTTGCTTCAGTGGGTTTTCATCTTGGCTTAGCTTTCAATTTCAACCCACACTTACTTTCCTAGAGCTTTTCACTAGTTTATTTTCAGTATTTTATCTTCTGACTTGTCCAGCTAGGAATGGATTAATTTTTTTGTTCACATTCATAACATATTTTGGACATGTTTATCCATAAACCTATTTTCCACTTTAATGTGGTTTTCTTTTCCCTCCACACAAGCATTTCTTCTATATGTATTCCCTCAAATTACATATGTTCAAATATGTTTTGTGTTAACCATATAGTTAAAGATACTTTGAAATGTTTTGAATCAGAGATTCTGCAGAAACTTTCAGGAAAACTGTTTTGATTTGGTATTTTTACTCTGAGACACTGAAAATCCAGTGATAGGAATTCACAAAATTGAGTTTTTAAAGTATCCTCATATCCATAATAACATTTTCATGTTGGCTTTTCCTGAGCTTTACATACTCTGTCTGTCATACTGTATATACCTGTTTTTATATATAACTTCAGGAAATGTATGTGACTGTTTTGTTTTTTTATTGAATACTTTCTATGTTAGATATGCTATTATATTTTCATTGATACCACTGATAAGCTACTTGGGGAAAATATTTATGTGGCTCTAAATATTTGGGAGATTAATTTGAATCTCTTCACTCTGAAATCTTCCATTGGATTTCAACCTTAAAATATTCATTCTCAAGGACAGCAGTTTAAGGAAAATTGTATTTTACGACAATTTAAAATGGAGCATGTGTTGTGATGATCCTGGTTAGTTAGGTGGATATCCAAAGTGAAGTTAAAGAGAGTGAAAGAAAGTAGAGAATCTTTAGTTCATACAGAACTTGAGGATATATATTAAAGTTTTAGAACAGAAAGCCTGAAGATAATCATACCCATTTCCCTTTCAAAGTCCCATCTTGTGCACAAGAGAATATTGGGCATCACAATTTACTTCCTATTTGTATTTGGCCATCAAGCAACATGTTAATATTTACATGCATGAAGACCGTCAAATATAAGCACCTTAGAGTTCCACCTTGACTATTGGTCTTTTTTGAAATTTTTAAAAACCTAATCAATTATTTGCAATTTTTACAACAATTCTGTATAGAAAGTCAGAAATACCCTTGTCTAATTGATATATGGTGATCTGAACATTGACAATTATTTTTTGTGTGTACAAGCTATTTCTATAACAATAAACCTATCTAATTAACAAAAAATAAAATCAAAGTTCCATTTTTTCCCTTGCAAGCACAAAATCCAGAAGCAATTTCAGAATAGAAGCAGAATGTTGTTGCGTAAAATGAAAAAGTTGCAGTTGTAATGTTGTTTTCTACTGTGCTAAAAAGAGTTGGAAGTTGGTGCCTCCTTCTTCCAATTTTCCCTCTTTACACCATATTTCTTTTTTTTCTTCCTTTCTTCCTAGTTGTTTTTTTCTTTGAAGACATTTCACTTCTCATCCAAGAAGCTTCTTCAACTCTGACAGGATGGTGGAGAATGGATCCAGTCAAAGCTGAGGAAACTTCTTAGATGAGAAGCAAAACATCTTCAAAAGAAAAAAAACAAGAAAATTCTGTTGCCTCCTGAAAAAGCACCTTTGAGACAACCACGACCTGGATGACTGAAATCTCTATAAACTTTCAGTTTTCCATTTCTTTTGTTTGAATTTCTCTTTGTATTTTATATTTTGATAAACTAATAAAATCATTGGGATTTTAAAAAAAAGAATATTTAGAATTAACCAAATATTTCTATTAGCAATATTAAGTAAATAACAATATTGTTTTCTTTTAAATTCTAAATTGTTTGCGTTAGCATCTGAGCAAATAAAAGTAGAGTTAGATAGGACTGCAAAAAATTAACAGATAAAATAAATAAATAAATAAAATAAACAGATAAAATGTTCAGAATCAGAGAAGTTCTCACTCAACCCAGATGAGAAAGAAATGGGCGACCTAGAATCCTCTGAATCTGTAGCTCCAGTTCTACTTTGAAAACCAGGATAGAACTGATCCTTTCAGTACTGACAACCAGTATCTCCTCAATTTATGAAACTACTCTAATTGCTAAACAAAGTCAAACTCCAGAAAGGAGCAGGATGTCAGTAAGAAAATGCAGTCAGTCTTGTAAATAGGCCTGCAGCAATAAAAAGGTAACTTTGATCAGTTCACTGTGTTGTTCTGGTTCCTTGTTTCTGACCTGTGGTAATTAAACATCTGCAAGGAAGCAAACAAGGTCAAAGAGCACCAAGGAGTCCACAGCTCATGGTATTGTTTTGGTTCCTTGTGTCTGACATTGCATAATGAAACATCTTCAAGAAAACAACCAAGGTCAGAGAGCACCAAGGAGCCCAACTCTCTTTTCAACCATGATTTCTAACTGACTAGATTCACTGGAGGAGGAAAAAAAGTTAAGAGAACAAAAAACAAATCAGTTTTCCTTCTCACCCAAAACTAAATATGAGAGAGAAAGGCATCAGGAGGTCTCAAATCATTATTGCTGACTCTTTACATAGTAAGGGTACATTTTGTAGACTTTGCAACCTTGCTTGATCTTTATATATCTATCAGTTTTCCCCAAAAATCAAAGGCCACCTTTAATCCCCTAATCTGTCTATTGAATAAAATATATCTTTAACAAATGCATACATCCTAACCATAGTTTTTTGTTTGTTCTTTTTTTCTAATGAAGATCATCAAGACTCTAATGAGGCTTTCCGGTTTGAGTTCCTTTGGTGACAGACATAAATTCGTGATCGTGCATGGTTTCGATCTGGGCTCACCGCTGGAGCACCCCAAGCTGGCTGGTTTTGGGGCTAAGCCGCGCTGTAGAGGTGATGAAGAGGGGGGAGACTGCCAGCAGGGTTGAGGAGAGCCGCATCTCTCCTCCTCAACTGGCCATTACTCCCTTTCCGGAAGGCAGTTGCAGCGGTGGTCAGAAATGGACACTTCAAAGAAGAACTCGACTGGAATAGAATGTGCAGGAGGAAGAAAAGAAGTGAAAGTTTTGGCTTACCAGGTTAAATTGCAAAAGCAATAACTAAGGTACCCTGGAATTTAAACTTACAAAAAAATAACATCGCTCCCAAAGAAGAGTCGGGAAGCGCAGCGAAGGAAGGTGAAAAGGGGAAAGTTTTTTTTTTTTTCTTCTCTCCCTTTCCCTATACTGACAAGTAAGATGACTTTAAATAAGAAATCAAGAAACAATCCACTTTGACATCACAAACGGCAATTAAGCTGAAAATAAAAACAAAATGTCAAAAGGATAATAAAGATTTTTTGGACACTATTTTTTTTTTTTTTCATAAGCAGAAGGAAGAGAAAAAAATAAAAGGGCAGGATCTGGAAAAGAGGGAGGAGACTACCTGGAATTAAAAAAGAAAATCAACAGTAAAAACTTCAACAAGACTTCTAAAAGGTAATTTTAACAGAAACTTTGTAACTAAACAGTAGGACCCCAGGAAGAGAAAGTGAAAAAAAAAGAGAGCAAAAAGAAAACAGCTTGCGTGTATTTGGATTACTTGGTGATCATTGGACTCTTGGTTATTGCATTGAATAGAACTAAAATTAATCGGGTGGTTGTTTAAAAATTTATACAATGGCAACTATTAAAATTTATACAATGGCACTACTTCTGGATGAATTGAAAATGGAACCATAAAAAGTACAAGGAAGATGCACAAGAAGGAGGGGTTCTTTTGGGTTCGTTTTTTAATTCTTAGAAATGGAGATTTGGAACCGATGAGAACACAACGAGAAATGTCTGCAAAACAAGAAGACTGGGACAAAGAAGAAGCCATCTTTAATGAAGAAGTAATTCTATGTGGGAAGAAAAAGGAAAGGGGGGAAGAGAAATGGAGAAATTTAAAGCTTAAAAAAACAACCAAAGAAAAGAAAAATAATTCAAAAAATAAGATAATACTGGAAAGCACAGAAGTGGGGTACACAGAAAGAGAAATAGAGGTAGAGAGACAAGGGGGTAAAAAGGGGAGAGAGTAGAAGAGAAGGAAGAAGGAAAAGAAAAGAAGTTACAAAGGACCGAACAAGATATAGGGAAACAGGACCTATTTAGAGATATGGATGAAAATTTAACTGAAAAAGGGATTCTGTAAAGGTACATAAGATTGTATTGTTATATTATGTAATAGAAATAATTTTAGAAAATTGGAAACAATGTATGATTAAAATGAGGGATCAAATAGTTAGTGTAATTTAGTGAAATGTTTTCTTAATAAAATAAGTGAAAAAAATAAATGAGAAAATTGAATTAGGAAGGGACGGGAACATTTTAATTAGTTAATGTTTTATGATATTTAATTGAAAGTTATGTTAAAGAAGTTAAGATTTTAATGAATATTAATATTAATGATAGAATTGAATTGGAATGGAATGTGTTGTTTTTAATTACATATATTATAATTTTGTCTTTTTTTAAGAATATAGTGTGTATTTTAAGAATGTACCAAGCAGAATCCTAAGGAAATTATGTATTATATTGAATGTTATAAATTTTAGGGTATATATTGAAGCCTAAATAAGAGTTAAATGGATAAACTTTAAATATATAAAGGCATCAATACCTCCAATCAAGTAACTACAGGAGAAACTTTGTTTAATGAGAAAAGATAATAGATAATTGAAACAGGACAGACAAAAAATATAAATATAATGATTTGAATTGAGATGAGATAATTAAAATAAAACTGAGAAAATTAAAAGAGGGGAGAAAGCTTTGCAAGAAAATGTGAAATAGTAATAAGATTGGAGTAGAACATAAAAAATGAAGCATCTAAAAATGAGCATGAAATTGAATTTGTGTCTGTACAAAGAAATGTAACCCGGGATTACACTACTTTCAAAAAAGATGGGTTTTTTTGTATTTTTTTTGTGTGTGAAAACTCAAATAAAATTTACAAAAAAAAAAAGACTCTAATGGGGGATTAGTAAAACATAGTGAAAATGGAAAATCTTAATCGGAAAGTATGCTTAATCGGGAAATAATACTCAATCCCATTTTAGGATGAAAAAATTCCCAGTTTTAACCTTCCATTTTAGCAAGCAGATTAAGTGATTATGTAGCCACAAATATCTTATTAATGTTACAATGAATGCACATATTCCAAAAAATAATTTGCTTTAGCAGTAAACATCTAGATATTGATTATACTGTAGCAGAAAAATAACTAATCATCAGAAGGCATATTAGGACTGTTTTACACTGGATTAATCAAAGAGAGTTCTATAAAAATATTGCTTTACTGTTGTACTGTTTCATACCTGCACTATTGCAATGAGACTATTTTATCTACAAAAAATTGAAAGTGTCTGATATATCCATGATGGAGGAATGATTAGTGAAGAAGATGGAACTATGTAAAATCGAAAAAAATTAATTTGTTTGTTTAGAGAAAGATCAACAGTTACATTCATTGGTATCTGAAAACCTTAATGGATTTTTTTGCTGAAAAAAGAGAACAATAAATTTATGATTTATGTGTCTAAAGATTACATAACAAAACAGAATAAGAGGGTTAGAAAATCTTCTAATCCTATTCCCTGCTTATGAAATAAACACAATGTTAAAAAATTATATTTGTGTAATTACTTAACAAGCACATCTAAATTATATTAAGGTAACCAAAATATCTTTACATTTCCCAAGGCATGTCACAACTTATGAGAACTCCTAATGTTTGGAAATTGAAAGGTGAAAATTTTGACATGTCGTACAAGTATCACACAAATGGTTGTCTAATCTCTTCTTAAAAACCTCCAGTTTTGGAGCATCCACAGCTTCAGGAGGCCAATTGTTCCACTGGTTAATTGTTCCAATTTTCAGGAAATTCCTCCTTAATTCTAGGTTGCTTCTCTCCTTGATTAATTTCCATCTATTGCTTCTTGTCCTGGCTTCAGGTGTTTTGGAGAATAGCTTGACTCCCTCTTTTCTTTTCTTTTCTTTTCTTTTCTTTTCTTTTCTTTTCTTTTCTTTTCTTTTCTTTTCTTCTCTTCTCTTCTCTTCTCTTTTCTATCCCTTAGATATTGGAACACTACAATGGAAAGAAGGAAGTTATGAAGTAACTTTAGCAAGGGAAAGCAAAATGTAAATACTGTCCAGAAATCTTTTTATAATCTTTCTTTTTCTTTTCTTATTTATTTTGTTTTATTATTACAACTTTTAACTTTAACTTAACTAAAGTTTACAGTAAAATTGATGAAGTTTGTCTTTTAATGAGTTACAATTAAAGAAGAAAACAATTGATACTATTGTCAAGAATAAGGGTGGGTTGAAAATGATAAAATCCACAAAGTTCAAGAATGTGACCTCCTTTCACAAATATGCTTACATACAGAGTTTCTTATTATGAGCCAAGGGTAATAATATTATTAATCCATAAACTCGATGACAAGATAACTGCCATTTTTAAGGAATTTAAATAGTGAGATTCAGTCAAGTTAACAAACACCTTTGCCTTCTAAAGGCCATTAATTACTTTGCTGCGTGTGCTCTTTATGGAAAGAATTCAGTTAGATGTTAGTGAAAGTAAAATACTGATTATTTTTCCCATTCAGAGCCCCGAAATCTGTCTCTGAAGCCTCAAGAACAGAGCTTGGTAGGGCTGTGCCTGCTTCAAAGTGATTTGGAAGAAATTCTTGGCACTTAAGGGAAGCAGGAACACAGCACCTTCAATTGAAAGGTTGAAGAAAGCCTGTAATAAAAACCATGTAAATCTGATTTAAAAAAAAAAAATGCTGCTTGGCTTTAAAGAGAAGACTGGTTCATATGATCCCTAAAATAAGGACAGCTTTTTAAAACTATCAGGAAAACCTGAAATAATTGGGTTGCTGTCATGAATAGCAAAGAAGCTGTGCTCTCTGGAAACTTCTAAAGCACTTCCAAGTCGTCTGTGAAGCCGATGCATGATTTCTGAAGCATAGCTGCTAGAAGTCTAGATGGACTTTAGCAGGCAACTGTCTCTTCAGGCTACAAAAAGATAGTCATACTCCCCATAAAACACACCATTTTATTATACAGCTTCTTGTAATGGCATCTGCAAGACTTATTGTCAAGTTATAACAATAGGATGAAAGCCTTTGCTTTCCATTCTGCCTGAATAACTAAAGCTTCTTTCCAGAAAACAAAGCTTATTTTAAGAGAAAGGAAGTTCTTGCTGTTTTTAACTCTGGATCCATGAAGATCGCCCTTATTCACTCATTTTGTACACCCAACATCACTTTATAAAAATGCCTACTCGCAAGCAGTTTAAATATTCAAGACTGCAAAGCTATAGCACAGTCAAGCGTAGTTGATTGTTCTGGTTCCTTGTTTAATTTGCCCAAGTTTTCATATTCTAATTGATTTTCCTATTCCTCTTTTGTCATCTGTGAGCCACCCAGAGTTACCTTATTGGGTACGTGTGTGGCATATAAATTTAATAAATAAAGAATAAATTGTAATTTTCCTAGCTCTTAGCTTTACGTTACCTGTTGCATGATTCTGCAAACTGTTGCATTTTCTTCCAATTGCCACTTCTGATTTGTCTTCAAAGGGAGCCTCAGGTAGAGGATAAGGCAGCAGTCTAGCTTAGCGTACTGGTAACAACATGAATGATGGTCATCAGATCTTCTCCTTTTGATATAGTAAGAGATGTAGTGACTGATATGTTTGATTTAGTTCCCTTTTCCATAAACTCATTTAACTATTTTTTTAAAATCTATTTACCAAAGTACCTGAAGGCAGCACAAGAAGCAATGGATGGAAACTAATCAAGGACAGAAGCAACCTGCAACTGAGGAGAAAATTTCCTAACAGCAAGAACAATTAACCAGTGGAACAGCTTGCCTCTAGGAGTTGTGGGTGCTCCATCACTGGAAGCTTTTAAGAAGAGACTGGATAGCCACTTGTCTGGAATGGTGGGGGAATCTCCTGTTTGAGCAGGGGATTGGACTGGAACAGGGGTCCCCAACCACCAGGCCCCAGACCGGTACTGGTCCGTGGATCATTTTGTACCGAGCTGCAAAGAATGAATAATCCTGATTAAAATATATATAAAAATATGTTTTTAGTAAAGAAATAGTAAAGAAGCCCTTTACTATTGGGGAAGAATTGATTTTGCCGGTCCTTAGAAAAGTGTTTCTGCATGAAACTGGTCCCTGATACAAAAAAGGTTGGGGACCACTGGACTAGAAGACCTCAAAGATCCCTTCCAACTCTCTTATTCTGTTCTGCCCTGCTAAGGACAGAAATTCTAAGTTCCTGCTAAGTTCTATCTGTAGCTCTCTGGCAACAAGCATGCTATGTCCCAATTGCTAAACTGGAAAAGCTTAGGTTTCCATCTGGATGGGTGACTACAGGTGAAACTCAAAAAATTTTAGAATATAATGCAAAAGTTCATTTATTTCAATAATGCAACTTAAAAGGTGAAATTAATATATGAGATAAACTCATGCATGAAAAGCAAGATAGTTCAAGCCGTGATGTGTCATAATTGAGATGATTATGGCTTACAGCTTATGAAAACCCCAGATTCAATATTTCCCAGGCTTGAAATTTTGGGCCTGGACAATCCGGAACTGTGCCACCTGTGGTCTGATCTAAGCATAGTACACAACATTTTTTGTTACAATATCTTACCTGTCAGCGTCTTCTTCAGCTTCAATCACAATAATACACAAGCGAACAATCCATACAAACTCAAGATAAACCACTCCAAAATCAATGGCAGAAAATATGACTTTACCAACAGAATGGTCAATGCCAGGAATACCCTACCTGACTCCATTGTTACAACCTCAACCCCTTACAGCTTCAACCTGTCTACCATGGACCTCACCTCATTCCTAAGAGGTCCTTAAAGGGGGCGTGCATAAGCGCACTAGCGTGCCTACCAACCCTGTCTTACTGTCCCCATTTAAGTGTATTTACTCCCTTTCTTCTTGTTTATGTTCTTACTTATACCTGTTATCTTGTACATGTTTGACAAACAAATAAACAAGCAAGCAAACAAACAAATAAGGACATGGATAATGGCCATCAGATCTTCTCCCTCTGATATAGTGGGACTATATTGACAGAAATTGATTAGGAGTGTTTGATTTTCCATCACCTTGGTTTGTTTGAAACATTATGGATATGCGTGGGAGTGGTGTGCCCCCCCTTTGAAAACAATAATGACATTCAATATTTTATATCTTAAGCAATCTTTGTCTTCTGTCTTTTATTCAACACTGGTTGGAATCTTGAGCCCAAGTGAGGAACCATAATTATTATTGACATCAATTAATGTATGCATTCGTGACCTATTGTACCATGTCATGCCTCGCCTTTCTGAGATGGATCTCCATTTTATTTGCAAGATTTCCTTTCATCCTCAAGAAGCAACTCAAATATCGGCTTGTATGAAAAGTATTCTGCACTGCACAATGCTAATCAGAATGCTTTAGCTATCCTTTATTTTATAACCCGGTATTTTCTGTGCCTTCTCAAAGAAAAAAAATATAATTTATCTAAGAGGAAAGATGACATTTTAGTCTTTCTGTAGAAAAAATATGAGACTGCTAGAAAAGAGGAGAAAGCATCATTTATTTTACTACAAACACATACGCAGGAAGTAGAAGGTGAGAAAGCATTCTTGTAGTAAAACAATGACAAACCTAACACAAAAGTGTTTTGTGTGTGTGTGTGTGTGTGTGTGTGTATATCTATATATATATATACATACACACACATGGATGCACCTATCAGAGAAAGGAAATATATATTTCAGAAGCTCAGAAAAATAGAATCCATGGTGACTTAAACTTGGGCCCCATATGGATTGCCATTTAGAAAGCAGATCCCCATAGCAAAGTCTAATTGGTCTTTGTAAACTTGAAATGTCACTTAAATATGAAATTTCTATTCCCAGGATTGGTTATACATATTTCATTAAATTTCTTTCTTATCCGTGTAGAATACACAAAGCTTCTGGTACCAGTTACCTTCTTGGTAAGCTGGATATTTTGCTCTGATTGAGCCATCTTTTTCTCCTCGTTTTTTGCCCATCTCAGCATGGGACAAAAAAAATGTTGGTAGGTTTTCTTAAACTTTCCCCCTGAAAATGTGAATGTTCTGCTTTGTTCAATAATAACATGTTGTTGTGTTTGTTTGTTTGTTTGTTCTTTTTGGGGGGTGATCTTTAAAAAAAAATCTAAATGCTTACTTAGAGAAAAGGTGATGCATAAATTTGATGAATAGTTGATAGATAGATAGATAGATAGATAGATAGATAGATAGATAGAGATCTAGATGATAGAATGACAGATGCTAGAGATAATGAATGGATGGATAGATGGATGAATGGATAGTTAGATATAGATAGATGATGGATAATAGATAGACACAGAGAGTCAAAGATAGATAGATGATAGATAGAATAGATGATAGAATGAAAGATGCTAGAGATAATGGATAGGTGAATAGATAGATAGATAGATAGATAGATAGATAGATAGATAGATAGATAGATAGATAGATAGGAAGGGTAGATCAGTGGTCACCACTAGTGGTCCATGAGAAAATTTTGGTGGTCTGTAGAGAAATTAATCCAGGCTGCATGGGAACACAAGGCCTTGTGTTCCCACATGGCCCAGGGGAATACAAGGCTTGTGTCGCATGCATTGTAAACAACACGAGGTAGTGAGGGGTGGGGGGAAAGGGTGAAGGCAGGAACTTGCCCTACTTGCCCCACGCACCTGGCCTAGCCACCGGGCTGCTTCTTTCTTCTTCTGCTTTTGGCTGCACGCAAGAAAGCAACAAAAGTCTTTCTTTCTCTGTCCCAAACTCCTCCAGAAATGAGTCTTTGGGACCCTGCAAGGCCTCTTGCTCCAAGAGGCTGTGCCAGCAAAGACTCATTCCTGGCAGAGTTTGGGGGAGAGAAAGAAAGACTTCTGCTGCTTCTGCTGCTTTCCTTGCATGAAGCCAAAAGTCTGTCTGTCTTTCCCCCGAGAACAGAGCTGGAGATGGTATCCTGCATTTCCCAAATAGAGAACAATCGATCGGTAGGAAAACATGGTGGGGAATTTTCCTGCAGANAAAGAAAGAAAGAAAGAAAGAAAGAAAGAAAGAAAGAAAGAAAGAAAGAAAGAAAAAGAAAGAAAATTTCATGACAATTTGAGAATTGACATGAAAGTCAATTCATGAGTAGATCTTAGCATGATGGGATTGAGGGAAATAGTCCTTTCTACACTTGAGTCATTTACATCTGAAGTCACCTAAAAAATGTGTGAGGATTCAGATGTGCAGTTTCAAGGAATTGTCAATGTGGTATCAATCACTGCTCCTGGCCGAGAATCTCTGAATCCAGTGTGTTGATCACTGGATCCTTATTGACCTTAACGTTCTAATGATAAATGTCAGGTCTGTGCATCCATGGGTTTGTGATGGTTGAATGGGGATATAAAGCAATGTTGTCTTGTGAAATAAATGCCCTTTGGGTTTTGGTCTTTCATCATTGTCAATCCAAAGGGCACAGGAGTAGTGGCATTGATCAATACACAGACTTCTTTCTTTCACCAGAGGGGATGTGAATTTTTCTATCTTCAATGAGGGTCAAAATAAGGATTATCATGCTATACCTTCTACCCTTCAGCACAGTGGTCCTAATTTCTATCTAATCTTAGAGCTGCTATTGGAAGGAGATCTATTCCCCCAGGTGTAAGGGTTCAGGATACCATTCAATGCACCAATAACTACCATATTGGGACCATCATGGCCAGTTTGTGCCATCATCTTTCAATTTTGATTTTCAGATCTTGATGATCTTGTGATTTTGTGATCTTCTTCAGTTTGATTTGACTTCTCTTCTATTGTCTCCTGACATTGTCACATCTATTATTCATATCTTCTTCTTTTCAACCACAGTGATATCTGGTATGTTATGACCAGGACTTTATCATAAGCTATGGTGGTGCAGGGGTTAGAGTGTAATACTTCAGTCTACTTCTGTTGACTGCTGGCTGCCTGCAATTTGGCAGATTGACTCTCACCAGGCTCAAGGTTGACTCAGCCTTCCATCCTACCAAGGTGAATGAATGTAAGGACCCAGATTGTTGGGGGCAATATGTTGACTCTGTATACTGTTTAGAGAGGGCTGTAAAGCACTGTAACGTGGTATATAAGTCTAAGTGCTATTGCTATTCTGACTTGACACCTGACCTATGCTGAATGACTTTGGGCTAGTTACTTTCTTTTAACTCACCTTATATCATAAGAGTCTTCTCTGAAGAAAACACTGAAGACAAAATGTTCTGTCTTCATCTTAAGCTGTAAAAAATTCAAATCTATCAGTGAATAAATAATCCATCACTTGAAAACTATGACATATTTTATAGCAATCTCCAGCCATCTCTGCAAAGCTGTTGTTGTTCATTATTATTTCTGAATCATCTGCCAGAGTACTGTTTTGTCCTTTTAAATTAATGTTTACCTGTGATTATACTTTCTCTCCTGTAGGACACTTAAGGCAACAAACTTTTAAAAAAACAGCACAAGAACCTCTGATCAAATTAGCTCCAATTGACCCAACCTACTCCAAAGTGGATCGTCTCTAGACTGAAGAAAGAAGGACTTCAGGCATCTCTGAGAAAGTGTGTTGCATTATTGGAAGCAACATATCAAGCAAAACATTTCTTTTCTTTTCTTTTTTTTTCCTTTTTTCCTTTAAAAAAAAAAGATGCACTTTTAGCATTATTTATTGTTAAAATAGTTTATTGCTTTTAGGTTCACCATGGCCTTCAAATTGCTGCACTCTTCAAATTGTTGCACTCTGATAATAATAGAGTTAAATCACAACAACATGGAGGCAAAAATTAAACATGCCTTTATACAAGCCAAACCTTATTAAAAGCCAACAAAGGCTATAAAAGGTTCCTTGATAATAGTCCTTTGTTGTGTCTTCTTTTGTTTTTTTTTAACCAAAGGACCAAAATTCAACATGAATAGAACCAATCGGAACTCTCTGAAGAGCAAATCCCTTGAGACAAAATTGAGTGCTTCTATTCAAATAATTGCTCCATGATTTCGGTTATAAAAAGTCCAAGAAAATCTCATCAATTTTCCTATCTGATTTTAGTAAAAATCTGAGCAAAGGAAATCTTTTTGTTCTCCTGCCAAGATCCTTTTCTTTTTAGGTACTGTAAACAAGAAAGGAATGAGGTGGCTCAGTGGCTAAGATGCTAAGTTTGTCAATCAAAAAGGTCAGCAGTTCTGCAGTTCGAATCCCTAGCACCACATAATGAGCAAGTTCCCGTTACTTGTCCTTCTGCCAACCTAGCAGTTCGAAAGCATGTAAAAAATGTAAGAAGAAAATTAGGGACCCTTTGGTGAGAAGGTAACAGCGTTCCATGTGCCTTCAGCATTTAGTCATGCCGGCCACATGACCACGGAGATGTCTCTGGACATGTCTTCAGCTTTGTAACAGAGATGAGCGCTGCCCCAAGAGCCAGAAATGACTAGCATGTATGTGCAAAGGGAACCTTTACCTTTAAACAAAAAAATGGTTCATTGTGGAATAAGGGAGTAAACCCAGAACAGTTTGCCACACATCTGTCTAAAGCTTAGTTGATTTTTTTTTTTGCATATTTTTGCACCCTCCTCCCGCTACATTTGATCACTTCCCTGCCAATATTCTTCATTTTTTTTTACGAGTGAAATAAAAGGCGCTGCAAAATATCCTCATTTCCGAATCCTCAGAGTGACAGTTCAATATATTTCAGAGCAGCTAAAGATACGGAAGAGGAATTATCAAAGCAACAGGAAATTCACTAGAATGGATTTTAATCAATGTACTTGCACTCTGCAAACTGTAGTTGTTGTTGTTGTGTGTTTTTTTTTTTTAAAGCAAGGGCATACATCTGGAAAATAAAACAATGTTTTTGGCTCATAGCAATGGAAAGATAAAAACATCTGTCACACAGAATGTCCCTGCAAACCCGAGATTATTAGTTTCATAGGGATTTATTAATTTGATCTATTTCGGCTTTTATCCAAGCATATGGGGGAACATCAGCAGACAGAAGAGGACTTGTAATCATTCAGCGAAGAGTTCAGAAGTCTTTATATTTTATTTTCACCTGTTTTTAAATTGTAACTCTTAAATGAAAGAAAGAATCACTATTAATTCTCCACAGAAGAGACCTTTGCAGTAACTTTGTCAACTCATCCAAGGGCTTCAAACGTCAACATTTTGCCATCTTCTTGTGATTGACCAGGATTTTATCTCCTAATTTGTTAGTGGTGCTGAAAATTGCTTCTGGATTCTGTGGGTCATAAGGCCCAGTCCAAAGTGAAAACATTTCACAGCCAAGATTCATAATAGCAAAAGAGTTGGAGGTCATCTAGTCCAACCCTCTGCTCTCCCGGAAGATCTGTATGATTTCTGATAAATGGCTCTTCTAAAAAGCCTCGAGTGATCGGGCACCTACAATTTCCAAAGGCAATTTGTTCCACTGGTTAATTGTTCTCATTGACAGATAATTTATCCTGAATTGTAGGTGAGATCTCTTTAATGATCTACCACCTGTCGCTTCTTCTTTTGTCCTCAGGTACTTTGGAGTATGGGACGGGATGGCTCAGTGGATAAGATGCTGAGTTTGTTGACTGAAAGGTCAGCAGTTCAGCAGTTCAAAGGTGCTTTTTTTCTAAGAGGCAACTGGACTTTCTGATTTTTCTTTGAAGATGTTTTGCTCCTCATCCAAGAAGCTTCTTCAGGTCTGACTGGACAGTAGGGAATGGAAGCTTCTTGGATGAGAAGCAGATAACAGAAAATCAGAGTTGGAAGGGACCGTATAGGTCATCTAGTCCAACCCCCACCCAAGTGGGAGACCCTACACCATTTCTGACAGATGGCAGTCCAGTCTCTTCTTGAAGGTCTCAAGTGATGGTGCTCCCGCAACTTCTGAGGGCAACTTCTGTTCCATGGGTTGATTGTTCTCACTGTCAGAAAATTTCTCCTTATTTCCAGGTTAAATCTCATCAGTCTGTCCATCCATTATTCCTTGTCTGGCCCTTCGGGTCTTTACAGGATAAAAGCTTGGAGCTCCTTCCTCTCTGTTGCAGTCCCTCAAATATTGGAAAACTTTCTTATTTCATGTCTCTCCCTGCACGTCCCCTTGTCTCAGGTAGACTAGTCAAAGCCAGTTCCGTGCAACCGTTCATTGTATGTTTTAGCCTCCAGTCCCCGAATGCATTCCTGGTGCTCTTCTCTGTACTTATTTCCTGAAGGAGTCTCAACATCTTTTTTATAGATGCAACAAACTGGATGCAGACTCTCGGCTGTGTTCTTACTAAGGTTATAGAGTTTGTGAATTAGTAAAAATGCACGAAAATTCGCACTTGAATCTTGACTGTTATCCTCTGTTAATACAATTTAGGATGCATTAGCTTTTTGGCTGCTGCCTGCACACTGCTGGCTCCTATTTAGCTGGTTGTCACTAAGACTCCAGGATCCTTTCCACAGTTGCTGCTATTGAGCCTGGTTTCACCCCAGTCTATAATGTGTACTTCTGGTTTCTTGCCTAATGTGTAGGACTTAGTTTTCTCTATACTGAATTTCATTTTATTAGATATGTCCCAGTGTTCTAGTCTGTCAAGATCCAGAATGGATCTTAGCCTATCTTTCTGGTGTTAAGCTATTCCTGCCAGCTTAGTATCATCTGCAAATTTGGTAAGTTCCCCTTCTATTCCCTCATCTAAGTCGTTTATGAAGATACTGAAGAATACTGGGCTAAGACGGAACCAAGGTGGCAGCCCCTCAAATATTGGAAGACTGCTACCCTGTCTCCCCTGGTCCTTCTCTTCACCAGACTAGCCATGCCCAGTTCCTATAACCATTCTTCATATGTTTTAGTCTCCAGTCCCCTAATCATCCTGGTTTCTATTCTCTGTACTTTTTCTAGAGTCTCAACATCTTTTTTGTAAAGTGGTGAACAAAACTGAATGTAGTACTCTCGGCGTGGTCTTATTAAGGCTTTACAGAGTGGTATTAGTATCTCCTGATCTCGAAAGCAAAACATCTTCAAAGAAAAACCAGAAAGTCCAGCTGTTTCTTGAAAAAAACAGCTATGAGCAACCATGACCTGAATGACTGAGAATCTCTACATAGACTCTTTTGTTGGTTTCCATCCATTGTTTCCTGTCCTGGCTGCAGGTGCTTTGGTAAATATATTGCCCCCTTCTTATCTGTGGTAGACCTTCAAGTATTGGAAGGCTGCTATCATGTCACCCCTGGTCCTTTTTTTCACTAGACTAAGTATGCCAAGTTCCTGCAATCATTCTTGATGTTTTATGACCATTTTAGTATAACTGCATTTTACCGATATCTGCATTTTACTTGGAATATTGCATCCAATATTTTGGTCACCATGATATAAAAAGGATGTTGAGACTCTGGAAAGAGTGCAGAGAAGTTTCATGTTTCATGTCTATAGAGAGATTAAAATGAGTTGAAAAAGCCTATAAGAATCATGTGCACAACATAATATAATGTAAATAATATTTATTTATTCACAATGCCTGAAAACTACCCCAGTTTGGCACAACAAAGCCCCATATCAACAATATTAAAAACATCAATATAGTATAATAATGTTGCATAAAATATATTTTTCATTACTTTTTTGTCAGTTAAGTGAGGAGAAAAGAGAATTGGTCACTTTCTCAGATTCTGTGTTTGTATGTTCCGTGTGTATGTCTATCTGTGGTAGGTGGGTGTTTGTAAGTATGTGTTATTCTGTGCTTATTATTTGTATGCCATAAACCTGTGTGAGTGGAGATCTAAAATATCAGGAGAAAGGAAGAAATATAATTGAAAAAAAAAACCAGCAGGAAACAGAGAAAGATTTCTGCGGGTGAAGCAGAAAAATGGGATAAGGTCTTTGGCTGACAAATGTACATTAAGATAAAAATGTGGATAGGAAAGGAACTGGCATCTTCCAGATACCACTCCAGGTCACTATCCTCCAGATAGGAAAAGAAAACCAATAAGGACAGCATGTTTCCTTTTTATCAGAAAGATATGTTAAAAGTCTGCTCTGGATTTCAGTCAAGGGAATTCTAATTATCTTGACGATTGATTTCAATAGCTGTTCCTCCAAATCAAGGGATAAGGTTGTGATGGATATGTTGGACTTCTTATATTTTTAATATACTGTTTTCAGAACCAGTCTCATGGTTGGAAACAATTTTGTGTCAAGGCTGAGGAACATTTGATGTTTAAGTCTGATGTTGAGGACCATTCAGCATCTGTGGAACACAATATATTTAGATTTCAGGTACCGGTGAGGGTTGGCACACAACAACACCTTGCCTTCAGTAGGGGGTATTGTCAGGACTCAGGGAAGAGAGCATGAGGACTATTTTAAAATAATAGCAGAAATCATATTTCTGGAAGGGACCTTGAAGGTCTTCTAGCCTAACCTTCTTCCCATGGAAGGTTGTCTGGCTTTACTTCAACCAAAGGGGCAAAGGAAATCTGTGCTATTGTTGAGATGTTGGTAAATGGTTACTTTACTTTAGGTGTTTGTATGATCTATCTTTTGTGGTAATTAAATCTTAGTTAAAGTGGTACTTTAACAAACATTAAATTAGAATATCAAAACATTAGAGAGAAAACAAGGACTAAGGGTGACATGACAGCAGTGTTTCGACATCTCAGGAGTTGCCGCAAAAAAGAGGGAGTCAAGCTATTCTCCAATGTACCTGAAGGCAGGAGAAGAAGCAATGGGTGGAAACTAATCAAGGAGAAAAGCAACTTAGAACTAAGAAATTTCTTGAAATTAGAAGAATTAATGGAACAACTCACCTCCAGAAGTTGTGAATACTCCAACACTGAAAGTTTTTAAGAAGAGATTGGGCAACCATTTCTCTGAAATGGTATAAGGTTTCCTATTTAAGCAGGGGATTGGACTAGAAGGCTATTCTATTCTAAAAAATTCTATTCTATTCTAGATTGTTGGAAGCAAAATGCAAATTATGCTTACATTGTAAATCACTATGGGGTAGTATAGAAGCCTGAATCACTAATGAAAAATGTTCTTGCTATGCAAGTCAACATCAGCTAAAGAACTGGCAGGAGTGGTTTTATATTGTTTTATATATATATTGTTATATATATGGTTTTATATTGTTGCAAACCAATTATTAGTAATGTCCATGTGATGTTTTCTAAATAGTTGGTTCAGTACAAAGTTAACAAATTAACACTGATGACATCGAATGAATCCATTCATGCAATGGGATTAAGATAGTGGATTCGGAACAGGGAAATTTAAGCTTTGTTCCTATCTTAGATACCAAAGCCAACTAGATTGGCTTTGGACCTATCACCCCTTTCAACCCTAATCAACCCTAATCAATGTCAGGTTCTGCAAAAGTTGGATGAAAAACAATTTTCTTGTCACCTTATACATTGATAAGAATTATATCAATTATTATTAATAGTTCAAAAATAGACAATCATATATAGCAGGGCTGTCAAACTCATGGCCTTTGGGCCAGATGGTTATGTGCTGGCTACACCCATGCCTGGTTTAGCAAAGGGGATAAAATTGCAATATGTCATGTGACACCACCTTGGCAACATGAGTTTGACACCCCTGATATATGGCATACATTATGAAAAACAACAACATGGAGCAAATCCATTGTGTCTTAAGTTTCCTTAAATGGAAAACAAACACTGTCATTATGTATTGTGTATTATCCTTGAATCCTGTGATTTCTGTAAGAACTCTAGTGTCCATGGAACCCACCAGCAAATATTCATTGTTTTGTAGACTATGATCCATTTGATGGCTTACAGCACCAATCTAGAAAGTCAGATTTTCTACCTCTAGGTACAAATCTATTGGAGCCATCATGAAATCAAAAGCTAATAGGGTCTTTCAAAGTTGCAAAATAACATTTCTCAACCTGAGCAACTTTTAGAAGTTGAGATTACAACTTCAGGAATTCTTTGGAGAGCGTAGGCTATCACTGGGGAATTCTAGGAGTTGAGATCCATACATCTGGAGGATGCCAAGATGGAAAATAACTTCTAAAGCTTTCAATTCCCCAGTGCAGCAGCAGTTTCAGAGGAAAGAAAGAATCTGATCAGAGCAGCTTAGATCCAAACTGAGCATATTTCACTGTAACTTGGGAAAACAGGGAGAGGAGAGGAGAGGAGGTGAATGGAGAAACGAGACAACTAATTTAAAGAATCCTAAAATTATGACTGACAAGCAGAACACGCTACAAGAAAATTAAGACAATAATCTCGATTTGTTTGGCTGAAAACCTGGTAACAAAAAATTTGATGGTTGTATGGTTTTCCCAAACAAATTTAATTTACTTAATGCTTAAGCAATACCGTGTCAGGAGCAATCTATCCAAGCAAATCATGCTCAAGACTTCTACACCAGACTTCTGGAAAGGTTTAAAACAAGGGTGGGCTGCTGGGGATTTGCAGGGGTTTAGGAGAGCCCCTAGCTAAATTTCTGTGCAGTTTAGAGAACCCCCAAATCCCACTCCTGGCTGGCCCCACCCACTCCTCCCCTGCCCTCCCCTCCCAGGAGTCCCCACACGGCCCATTTTGGATGTAAGTAAGAGCAAGGTGCACACAGAGGCTCAGGGAGGGTGAAAAATAGGCCTCCTGGAATTTTGGGAAGGCCAGAAATGGGCCCGTTTCTGGCTTCCAGAGAACCTCCGGAGCCCGGAGAGACCATTTTCGCCTTCCCGGAGGCTTGAAGAAAGCCTCTGGAGGCTTGGGAGTACAAAAATGCCCCTCCCACCCTGGTGCAGGAGGCTGACTAGGCCATGCCCACAATGGCCATGATCACCCAGCAACCATAACCCCATAATCTCTCTTTTGTGCCAAAGGAATCCCTCCCAACAGGTGCCAGTGAGCCATGGCAAAATTGGCGCTGCCTGAATCGCCTNACAACCATGATGGATCCACAGAATGCGACTGCGGGGAGGCTCCCCAGACAATGGAACACCTATTAAACTGCACCCTGCTACCACAACCCTGTACATCACATGATCTCCACGATTACACCCCATGTGCCAGAGCCTGTGTTCTACAGTGCCTGGGAAAAGTGTAGCGACACGAGAGAAGAAGCAACCAGGCAGAGAACCCTTTGCTAAAAAATTTTAAGCCCGATCCTGGTATAAAAATAAATCTCAATTTCTCATCCACCATAGGAAGAGAAGCAAATAAAGCTAAGAAATCTATTTTAACTTCTTTAGCATATAAGTCCCAAGCCAATGTGTGTGTGTGTGTGTGTGTGTGTGTGTGTGTGTGTGTGTGTGTGTGTGTGTGTAAGCTTTGGAGATGAATATATCGAGACAAAAGAACAGAAGGTCTAGAGTAGGGAGTTTGGAGTTGATGCAGCAATTACTATGCAACGAGTACAATCAATCGATCTGAAGACGAAGGAGAATCGCCAACACATAGGGAAAGAAATGAGTAGTCAGTCTACTGACCACATGAATGGGAGATATTGATTTGATGCACTTCTATCTTTCGATGAAAAGAACAAAAAAAAAGTGCTTCTAGCAAATGTAATTCCAGCTGTTCACATCATCAAGGACTTACCGATAAGTCAATGTGCAGTTTTGCCTCCCTACACCAAAAAAGTTCGAAAACCTAAACTAATAAGTGAAAAAAATTCTACTGAAATTCTGCCATTTCTCTCTCTCTTACTCATTCTTGGTTAGCCTCTTTGTTATGAAAAGTTTGCAAATCTATTTGCAACATACCATTAATAAATATATCCTGAATCTGTGAAGATACAGAAACATATTTGCCTGCTGGATTTTTTTCTCAGCAAGTTAAGATATGCTTTTTTCTGTACACATTGTGTTAAAACAAAAACTGCATTTATTATGCAACTGTGAATTACAGTAGGACACACAAAGTATTTCATTTGTTACATGGGTTGAACATAATATAAATTTAATTGCTTGAACAACTGGTGGGCTGAATTTAAGGTAAAAATTTGAGATAAATAAAAATTTAAGATGTCAGGGTTCTGACCAGTGCCCTAATGCAATTAAGAGTCTCAAGCCATCTGGTAATAAAAGTCCTATCTTTTATGAGGAACACCATGTCAGTGTTACCTAGGTGAAGCCAACTCTGACTTCATTCTTTTCATACTTTGCCTCTGACTCTGTTTCCCTTTTCCCACAAGGTGTGTCACCCATCACATTCCCCAATGAGGTAGTTTTGTGGGTTGTGGAAGTCACTCTCTCCAGCCATTGCTGGTATCCGTTGGAGTTGACATTGACTTGCTGGCCAGACTGTGTCTTGTTATGACTGAGGAGTAAATTCCTTGGTGCAACTGCAAGGTGTGGTTTCCCCCTGCCTATGGCAACTCAGGAATGGGTCTGGGAAGCTTCACAAGTTGACAATAGAATAGTACCCTGGATTCAGTCCCTTAAACATGTTTTGCAGTACAAATATAGCCCCTTAAATAAAGTGCAGTGGTTCTGAGATCGTATGGTAGGTAAAGGTTCCCTTCGCACATTCGTGCTAGTTGGTTCCAGATCTAAAGGGCGGTGCTCATCTCCGCTACAAAGCTGAAGAACCAGCGCTCTCCGAAGACATTTCTGTGGTCATGTGGCCAGCATGACTAAATGCTGAATGTGCATGGAACACTGTTATAATCTTATGATAGATCCCTATTGAATAAGTAAAGGTTGTTAAGATGGGATTTCAAAGTCTTACAGTGGTTTCAGGAAAAAAAAAATCTCACCTGTCTTTCACTTTATTATAATCAATCAACCCTTTGATTTCTTTCTGAAGCTGAGATGTGGTGCAGTCATTACAATTTTAACATGGTATCCTGCCCACCTTACCTATGGTAAGATTCCAATGTAAGAGAATAAAATAAAATAAATAAAAAAATAAAATAAAATAAAATAAATAAAATAAAATAAAATAAATAAAATAAAATAAATAAAATAATAAAATAAAATAAAATAAATAAAATAAAATAAATAAAATAAAATAAAATAAAATAAAATAAAATACAAATAAAAATAAAATAAAATAAAAAATAAAATAAAATAAAATAAAATAAATAAAATAAAATATAAATATAAATAAAATAAAATAAATTAATTTAATGATAAAATAGAATAGTGACTTGAGGGGTCCTTGTTGCTCTCTGAGTTCAGAAAGCACCAAGGATCCCTCATTTTTCAATCTTGAGCTAGAAATATTCTCCTTTATTGGTAAGTAGTGACTTGTCTAATATGATTTTTTTTTCTCAAGAATTAAATTCTCCTCTTCTTATCCAATTAACACAAATTGGTTTGGTTCCAATAAAAATATCATTGTTACAATTCTGATAGATTAAATCAGAATGAAAATTGTTCTTCTCAGCTGCCAAACATGGCCTCCTTGGTTGGTTTTCTAATTTTTATTAAAACTATACTTTATGGTATATTTCATGTTGCTGAAAAAGTCTGACTGCTGATCACAGCTTTAAATCTGGAATTTATGAGGTGCCACACAAGCGGTGCTCTCAGTCTTTCCAGTAATAAAATCATGCCCCCCCATTCCCCTGGTAGGCAACATTTAAAAATAAACATCAGCATGATCATTATTTGCCAAGTATGCCAAGCTCAATTCCTGCAACTTCTTTGACTAAGTTAAAAATGCACAACATATCCTCTGCTGTGCTTGAGGATAACTTTTGAAAACCTCCAAAATTTTCTTTCATTATCTCTTCAACACGGTGTGCATATTTTCTGCGGTGTATTTGAATTGTCTAGGTCAACTTTTAAGCACATTGTTTATTTTATTTATGTATTTATGTATTTATGTATTTATGTATTTATGTATTTA
>BHFT01016768.1:3046-26219 GCA_004320025.1 Laticauda laticaudata
AAAAAAAAAAAAAAAGGACTAGGGGGAGATGATAGCAGTATTTCAGTATTTGAAAGGTTGCCAAGAAGAATAGGATGTCAATTTATTTTCCAAATCATGAGAAGGCAAGACAAGAAACAATGGATAGAATCTAATGAAGGAGAGTAGCAACCTAGAACTAAGGATAAATATCCTAACAGTGAGAACTATTAACCAGTGGAACAGCTTGCCACCAGAAGTTGTGGGTGTTTCATGACTGGAGGTTTTCAAGAAGAGACCAGACAGTCATAAAACATGAAACAAAAAAAAAGAAGAGACTGGACAGTCATTTATCTTAAATGGCATAGATCTGAAATGAACAGTCACTTGTTTAGAATGGTATAGGATCTCCTACTTGAGCAGTGGGCTGGATTAGAAGACCTCCAAGATTCCTTCCAGCTCTATCCTGATTGATGGATTGATATGCATGCTAATTTGGAAGACATTTTTGGTTTGACATTGAATCTCACCATGTCTGTATTACGGCAGGTTTTATAGACATAAATATTCCAATTTTCTATCACAAGTCTCTCTGTCTTATATTGAACCTACTAAGGCACTGAACACATTCCCTTCAGTCAGGCCAACCAACATGAAATGAGTCATCCAGAATAGAAGCTGGAAGGGACCTTGGAGGTCTTCTAGTGCAACCCCCTGCTCAAGCAGGAGCCCCTACACTATTTCAGACAAGTGACTGTCCACTCTCTCCTTAAAAGCCTCCAGTGATGAAGCCTCCACATGGAAGCTTCTCCTCCATTCCAGGTTGCTTCTCTCTTCATTAGTTTCCATCCATTGTTTCTTTCCTTCTGGTGCTTTGGAGAATAAGTTGACCCCTTCTTCTTCTCTGTGTCAGCTCCTCAAATATTGGAATACTGCTTTCATGTCTGCCCCTAGTCCTTATTTTCTCAAGACTAATCCAAAACCTGCAGCCGTTCTTCATCTGTTTTGGTCTCCAGGCCTTTGAGCATCTTAGTTCCCCTTCTCTGAACTTTTTCCGAAACCTTTTATATAAAAGAAATTTTATATAAGAGATTTCCTTTTTTGCATTACTTTGCCAGGCTGCTGTATAAAATCTTACACAGCAACATGGCAAAGCCAAGATGTGAACTCAAGACCTCCAGAGGAATTGTGCCCTGCCTGTTTGCTACAAGCCAGAATCTCATCTTCAATAGTTTTCATGGGGTTGTGTGAAGAGTAATGCAACACATCACATCCATGGCTGTCATCTGTATTCTGCAGAGCATGTTTGGAAGGATCTGCAGCTGTTAAACCGCATGAATAAAACATGTTGCAATATCTAATTATTGTGGAGCTGTCCCCACTTTTCTCGGCACCTCTATGACTGCCGGAGGTGAGTGAAAGAGGGGGAGAAATACTTCAGGGTTTCCCTGGGCTGTGCTCCCAGCTTCAAGTAGTCTGTAGCTCTTATGGTAATTGCTTTGCCTCTCTTTCTGGTGGCTGTAATGATTTCTTCAGGACCTTTCTGTGTGCAGGATAGGTTTCTTAGAAGCCTAGAGATACCAGTCCTTGGCTGCTGCTCCAGTTTTCAAATGCTCAGCCTTCTCATAATTTACACCTGGTTTTCAGGTGGTTTTCGACTCCTTGCAAGCAAAGAAGGGAAAGCGAAAACCCCAGGGGCATTTTGATGAAGAAAACACTCTATTTAAAAGGCCATTGCAGAGTTTGGAAATATTAGAGCTTAAATCATCTTAGGTGAAAACAGCCAAAGTATTGTATACTGTATCAAGACATATTCAGTAATAATGTCCTGAATTTTAGTTTATCTTTCTCCTTTCTTCCAGCTGGGAATTCAATTATGCAAAGAGTTTTCCAGATAAAGTCTCTCCTTCCTTCCTTCCTTCCTTCCTTCCTTTCTTCCTTCCATTCCCATGTAATGTTTCTGTTCCATGGGAAGGAACAGAATTTGATCTTCATTCTGTGTGTGAAGGCTGAAGATTTACCCTGATTAGATTCTAGATCAGAGGACTCTGCCTGCTGTCAGGTAGCAGATTACCTGACTGCTGTAGAACTTCAGGCTTTCTTTCTTTCTTTCTTTCTTTCTTTCTTTCTTTCTTTCTTTCTTTCTTTCTTTCTTTCTTTCTTTCTTCTACCTTCATCATCTGAACCTATTCCTGAATCTGAGTCTGAAGACTTCAGAAAAAGGGTTTATGATACCATACTATGAATCAATGCCTTAAAAAGAAATAGATATTTTTATAAAGAATAGGTGCATTGATATTGATTAGATGTGACAGTTAATTTTAACTTACATGTACACTATCAGGCATCAATCTTGCGAGGGCATTTATTTTGTACATAATTCTGTAATTCAGCAATGAATGTCCCGGTCTTCCACTAATGCATGCATCATAATTAAATGCTCTTCTCTGGGTTGTTTTCCATTCAGCTCCCAATTGTTAAGCATACGAAGAAATCAATACTCTCTGTGTGTCATCATTTCGAATTGATCCATGTTCCTTTAGCGAAAGAATTAGAAATGCAGATTTGCTCAGATGCTCATGGAATGCCAGATGGCTTCATCCATCTATCCTTAGGGTTGTTTCTTCCTATATTACACATGTCTCAGCTGAACTTTAATCTATTTCCATGATTTTTAGAGCTTTGCACTCATCCGAGATCACACTGTGATCAATTAAAATGATAGGAAACATGTGGTGGGGGCTGAATCTTTCAAGCATTATTCTTAAGTGCAACTTCATTAAGATGATGCCTTATGCTTCTGTTTTCTCCTCATTTTGCTCTAAAAATGTTCAGTTATTATATGGAGCAATTTGGGTTCCCTATAATAAAATCCTTCTTATGCCAAAATTGAAATGTTAGGTGGCATCAGCCTTACTTCCCTCCCTCCCCCTTCTTCCTTCCTTCCTTCCTTCCTTCCTTCCTACCTTCCATCTTTTTCTTTTAAGGAAGGAAGGAAGGAAGGAAGGAAGGAAGGAAGGAAGGAAGGAAGGAAGGAAGGAAGGAAGGAAGCTTTTTCCAGCATAGTGAGTAAAGGATCTGCCTCCAGTAAAATGTCTTGAGAAGTCTGGCCATGAAGAAGAATATAATGAAAAAAGATTTCAAGTGTCTGAAATCAATTCCATCTCTCTTCTCCAAAAAATAATTAATATAACTAGACTCAACTCGCAAATTACACTTTGGTGTAAGTCCTACCTCAAATTTGTTAAGTTTTAATTCAAAACATGCCCCTGTTTACATGACTTCTGTAGATTCCACATCACTTAAGACAAATCATGAAAACTTGAGAGATTTGATAACAGAATAATAGAGTTGGAAGGGACTTTGACGATCAATCTAGTCTAACCCTCTTCTCAAATAGAAGATCCTACACCATTTCAGATCCTACATCATTTCAGACAAATGATTGTCCAGCCTCTTCTTAGAAACCTTAAAAACACTCACAATTTCTGAAGTCAAGTTGTTCAACAGTTCTCACTGTCAGAATTTTTTTTTCTCCTTATTTCTAGCTGGGTTCTCTCCTTGATTAGTTTCCATCCATTATGTTTCTTGCCTTCAGGTGCTTTGGAGAATAGCTTGACCCCCTCTTCTTTGTGACAACCCCTGAGATATTGGAAGACTGTTATCACATGACCCTTACTCCTTCCCTTCTTTAAATTAGACATACCCAGTTCCTGCAACTGTCCTTCATATGTTCTGGCCTCCAGCCCCCAATCATTTTTGTTGTTCTTCTCGGCACTCTTTCTTGAGTCTTTTCTACATCATGAGGACCAAAACAGGATGCAACATTTCAAGTGTGGTCTTACCAAGGCATTAGAAATTGATCTGCCTGACATGAAAATCCCCAGCCAAAAATTGTGGGCAGAATTGAACTACGTGTTGTAAAGGCCTGCTTCACATGTTATTGAGCAGTCCATTACATTCTGCTTTCTATTAGCCAAGAATGTACTGTTGCTCATCCATATTTCTCATCTAGGAGTAGTCGGTGTGCACTGTCTGCATACCTGAGTAGGCAGCATTCTGAATCGCAGCTTTGATTCCCAAGATACATTCCTTTGCTAGTGTGACTTAGTTACATGCCCACAGTTCTCTCCCAGTTTTGTTCATGAAGGCTGGTCTATATTTCAGTAAAGAAAATTGGAATTCAGCTATTGGCAGAAGCAAAGAAATAGCCCATGGAGGATTATAACAATTTACAAGAAACCAGCAACATTGCAATGTTCTGTAACTGGGACTTAAGATTAGCTAATAGGCCTGCGCAATTCGTTCAGTGAATGCTACCAAAGAAGCTATTTTGCCACATAATTTGGTTGAAATGTCTTGTGAATAATCATGGCCTTCATCTACATTTTAGGTTTGAATAGTATAAATATGGTTGGGCTGGAAATTCAGCTTCCTTAAACATTCATGATTTTATTTATTTGTTTGTTTGTTTGTTTATTTTGTCAAGCAATTATAAGATTAACAGGTATAAGTATAAACATAGTTATGAATACATGATATGGATACATACAAGAAAAATAAAAGAAACAATAGGACAGGGACGGTAGGCACATTGGTGCGCTTATGCACGTCCCCTACAGACCTCTTAGGAAAGGGTGAGGTCAATAGTAGAAAGTCTAAGGTTAAAGATTTTGGGGTTTGGGGAAGAAACCAGAGTCAGGGACAGTATTCCAGACACTGACCACTTTGTTGCTGAAGTTGTATTTCCTACAGTCAAGTTTGATGTGGTTAACCTTGAGCTTGTATCTATTGTTTGCTCTTGTATTGTTATGATTAAAGCTGAATTATTCATTGACAGGTAGGACATTGCAATGTATGATTTTATACACTATACTTAGACCGGACTGAAGGCGGCGTAGTTCTAGGCTTTCTAGGTCTAGAATTTCAAGTCTGGTGGCATAAGGTCTTCTGCAATGAGTAGAGGAGTGGAGAACTCTTCTTGTGAAATATTTCTGGAGTTTCTCAACTGTATTAATATCAGATATATAATGCAGGTTCCAGACTGATGAGCTGTCTTTGAGTATTGGTTCAGCAAATGTTTTGTATACTCTAATTAGTAATGTGATGTTAAGAAGTCCAGTGTCTGGAGACACACATAATTCTGCATCCTTGTCCTACACGTTCCTTAAAATCATGAAGGAAGAAACTGTATGCAGTAAAGGAGCTAATACAATAGGTTAGAACATGCAGGGAAAAAATGAGCTTTTTTTTCTCTAGCTAAACATATTAGTTCCTATGACTGAACCCATCCTCTGTGTCTTATATTAAAATAAACACATTGGACTTCCTGATGGGAGGGTTTCTGATGTTTGATATGGACATGCCTTTCTGAAATCTTTACATAAAAGCCATTGATCAGGAGCACTTCAATCAAACTAAAGCTTTAAGCTCAGGGTAGTTAACAACTGACACAACAAAAGAAATATCTGACAGCTGTCATGATACCACCTGAGGAATGAAGAAGATTCCTCTGTACCCTTGGCTTTGAAGTTCCTCTGAACTTCTAACTCCATGATACATGAATAACACCGGTTGTTAAAAGATTTATGCTCTTATATGTGCTTTTTTTGCTGTTAGGTCTTCATTTACCAATTCTTTCTTCTCTCTCTCCCTCACTTCCTCACTCAATTTCTAAGACCTAGTAAAGAAAATTTAAAAGATAAGGTGCATTCAAGAATCTGGAACAGGCAGATGTTGTTTCCTAATAATATTGAAGATATCATCACAGGATGTAAAGTGTTCCAAATAAAGCTCTTTTTTGCAATTGACCGACTGTCATTTTGTCAATGCCAATAATGTTCAAGTGGTGCTCGAGTTGTTTTGCACCCAAGGCATCTTATTGGTGCAATCTTTGCTTTCTATTGCAACCGTCATTTTACTTCTATTTGTGGATATTTGCAGTTTGTTATCTTCTCTTGTTCTTTCTCTTCTCTTCTGCTGTCTTCAGATACTGCAACATCCACTACCCAGGTTTTTTTTTTTTTGTCTTAACATTTGTTAAGTCTGGGGCATTGTGTGGCAAGCACTTGTCTGTTTTAATTCTAAAGTCCAGAGCACTTTAGCTTCTTTGTGTTCTGTTCCTTGGTCTATTTTGTTGTCCTACCAGTTCTTGCTTGCAGAAGAATAGCATTTCTTGCAAATATTCCAATGTATCATTGATACGTTGTCATGNTTTTTTTTTTTTTTTTTAGTCTTCTCACGTGTCTCTTTTCTGGTATTCATTGTCATTTTAAAGATTGCATGTAGTGATCCTCTTCATCAAGATTCTTCATGTTATTTCCATAGGGCATGTTGATTTATTATTATTACTATCATTAACTCCTGCTTTCTGTACCACTACAGTTGCCTTGGCAGCACTATGGAGATAACTTGTCATTTTTTCCTTCTGGAATATTTGTAAATCAAAATTATGTTTCCTGAAATTATTGTTCAAAAAATAGTATTTCCAATTGAAGAAGTTCATGGTTTCATGATTTGATTTTACACATATCTTCCCTCTAGTTTTGGTAACCCTTGGTAAGGTCATACTTAGAATGTTACATCCAATTTTGGTCAACATGATATAAAAAAAAATGTTGAGACTTTGGAAAGAGTGCAGAGAAGAGCAACAATTAAGGAACTGGAAGCTAAAACGTATGAAGAATGGTTGCAGAAATTCATTCATTCATTACCACCATCATATTTTAATGACCCCATAATCCCTTGTGGGGTAGAGTCTGGGCAATTGAATGGAGATAGCAGAATGTTTAATGGCCGACTGCCCTTCCTGTCATCAATGCAGAGTTTTATTCAGCATATACATTCTCATTTTGCTCAGAGAGAGAAATACCTGCCTCTACCTAGGATCAAACTCACAGCCACCTGATTGTAAGGTGAGAGCCCCACGTCTAAGCCACCGCACTACTCCAGTTGCAGAAATTCATTATAAAGAAGGACATGATAGCAGTCTTACAGTATCTAAGGGGCTGCCACAAAGAAGTAGGGGAGTCAGCCTATTCTTCAAAACATCTGAAGCCAGGACAAGAAACAATGGATGGAAACTAACCAAGGACAGAAGCAATACAAAGCTAAGGAGAAAACTCCTATCAGTGAGAACAATTAATCAGGGAACAACTTGCCTCAAGAAGTGTTGGGTGCTCCAACACTAGAGATTTTAAAGAAGATTTTGGATAAGCATTTGGCTGAAATGGTGTTGGAGAAGGGTCAAACAAAAGGTTGGACTGGAAGACCTCCAAGATACCTCTCAACTCTGTTATTCTCTCATTTGGAGATCACTTTTCATTTTATCTCCATAATAATCCCTGTTAAATGGGTTGGGTGAAGCTACCAGTGAAATTCCCAGGTTGATGGTGGACTTGGTATCCTGGCCAGATGAGATTCCTTCCTCAGAATACCACAGTTCCAGTTCTGATGTACTTCTGTTGAATGACAAACTGCCTGTCTAGAATTGCTGCTCAGCTACTGAAGCAGGTAAGAAGTAATCATGCTTTATTGGTTTGTCAATTCCAAGTATGCTTTTGCAACGTGCTGGGAGGGATGAGATTAGCCATCAGACAGAAGAAAACTTTTAATATTAAATGAGAGGAAAAGAGGATTTAATATGTTCAGATGTGAAGGAAATGGAATCTCAAATTATAAAAAATCAGAAACTGCATTTTACACTTTGTTGTCTCATATCTGATGGGGAGCCTTTATTAAGTTTTGCACCTATAAGTATACATGTCTACAGTTATTTTCGCTTTGATGTCCCAATCTTATCTTCAGGCACAATCCAATTTGTAAATCCTTCAGTAGATACAAAGGTGAGAATAAGTGGAGGATTAGAACAAAGCAGACATGAAATGAGTATTATTGAAAAGAACCTTTCCTCTCTGGTTAAGAAGAAGGTAGAACTGTGAAAGGAATGGAAGGGGGATTGATGAAACAGTTTTCATCCTCTATCTAAGGACATCTGGATTGTGACCTGAAGATAAAACACTAATTTCAAAGATGGGATAAAACAACGGGAAAAGGGCAAAACTGTGAGATATTTTGGATAAGAGATTTCCATACAGTTTAGGTATCAATCATAGACTGTGCAATCTTTCTTCTTCTTCTTCTTCTTCTTCTTCTTCTTCTTCTTCTTCTTCTTCTTCTTCTTCTTCTTCTTCTTCTTCTTCTTCTTCTCCTTCTTCTCCTTCTCTTCCTCCTCCTCCTCCTCCTCCTCCTTCTTCTTCTTTTCCTCTTCCTCCTCCTCCTCCTCCCCCTCCCCCTCCTCCTCCTTGTCTCCCATCAAATAATAATAACAATCATTATATAAATAGCAGCAGCAGAGACATAGTTCTGGGTTCAACTCCTATAGGTAAAGTAGAGAGGGAGGGATTAGCAATAGCACTTAGACTTATATATCACTTTACAGTGCTTTACAGCCCTCTCTAAGTGGTTTACAGAGTCAGCATATTGACCCCAACAATCTGGGTCCTCATTTTACCCACCTCAGAAGGATGGAAGATTGAATCAACTTTGAGCCTGGTGGGATTTGATCTGTCAAATTGCAGGCAGGTGGCTGTCAACAGAAGTAGTTTTCAGCACTGTACTCTAACCACTGTGCCACCTGAGGCTCCTTTGATTGAAGGAAGGGAGGCAGGGAGGCAGGAGAGAATGAGCAAAGGGAGGGAAGGAGGGAGGGAGGAAGGAAGGAAGGAGGAAAGAAAGAAAAAATCTATTTATCAGACTCATTATCATAACAAGCTGTTAACCATAGGCTGTTAACCAANTCGGGGTTTCTTTTCACCTATGGAAAAGAAAGACTTTGGTGATGGGATGGATTCTTCCTGACTTGTGCTGGAACTCAAGAGAAGCTACAGTTCATTTCACCTTTGAAAAGGCCTTCAGAGATCTTAGCCAAGTTGAGATAAGTCAGGCTAGCATTTCTGTGGCCTCCCAGATGTGTCCGTAATCCTTAACCCCCTCCAAAATAAAACTCTCTGGGTCCTGAGTTGTTGTGGCTGCTGTGTTATTGTAAAAGTAATGTGCCTCAGAGAATAACAATTGCAAGCCGTGCTGGTAAAATTTTCGAGAAACTGCATTCACCTTTAAAACCACCAGTGGTTGTGCTCAATTTTACATTTCAGCCTGATTAGAAAGCAATTGTCCACTTGATTGATCTTGAAAAGGCTAAACTAGGACAGGCTTGGTTGGAAGGACAGTACAGGTAGTTCTCAACTTACAACAGTTCATACAGTAACCATTCAAAGTTGCAATGGCACTGAAAAAGAGTGACTTTTTCACACTTACAGCTGTTACAACATTCCCATGGTCACATGATCCAAATTCAGATACTTAGCAACTGACTCCTAGTTATGATGGTTGCAGGGTCATGTGGTCAATGGGGAAGCCAGATTCACTTTACAACCATGTTCCTAACTTTACAACTGCAGTGATTCATGTAACAACGGTGGCAAGACAGGGCATAAAATGGGGCAAAACTCACTTTACAAATGTTTCATTTAGCAACATAAAGCTTGAGCTCAATTGTGGTGGACTACCTGCAGTCATGCTATTCTAATAGTTGATCAACCATCCTAGAACCAAACAATGTGAATGTCAGCATTCCAACTAACCAACTCCAAAGCAATAAACTCTGAGACAAACAAAGTTCAAAGTTTTATTCAAAGTTCCATTTTATTTGAGTTGTCTTATAGGCACATCTGGGAAAACCCGAATCTGAGAGTTTTGGATTTTCCCTTCCCAAAATAGATATCAAAGATCCATCCCTTGCACCCATCAGTCCTTCACGTGGCCCAGTCAAATCTTCATTCCAACTGGAGTTATCCTCCCAGTCACTCCCTTCCAGGTGCAGGGCAACACATCCTTGACTCTCTGAGAAAGAATGCTGTTGTGTCTTAATCTTCTGCCCCACTATGTAACCGCCCCTCCCAAATTCTCAGGCGCTGAATGTGGCAGCCTTGAAGCCTCCAAGTAAAAAAAAAAAATGGCTTCCAAGGCTGACAGTGAAGATATTTCAGAATTGTTGCAGGAAAAGTCCATAAATGACACGACCAGGATTATGTGAAGTTCATCATCTTTTTGATCACTTCCATCTTAATAAATGATATTATCTCTAAGGGGCTATCAAGCTGGTGCAACTGTACTAATGATGGTTCAGATCCCATCATCCTTTTCTTCAGGCAGCATACAACTGACCAAGCTTTCTGACTTCCTGGCGATATCGCAAAGATAGTCTCAGCCAGCTCTTTGGAGATGTTATATTGGATTTATTATTATTTGACTTTTACTGCCAGTGAGGGAGAAAGTTTATGGAGCTTTCTGCTTCTGGCAGTAGAATAGTTTTGCTGCCCTTGAGAACAATGTACAATGCTTATGATTTTGTGTACGAGTTTGAGGGCAGATGCCGGTTGTTACTTTTGTTCAGGCAACAGTGTGTCTTAAAACTCACTTGCAACCACTGTTAAAGGTAGAGAGTGCATTTTGTATTCCAAAGTGGCCCTTCTCCCAATTTTGCATTCCATTTTATGAATGTTGATGGAACTGACATTCACAGACAGGCACCTATTAATGAAAAGATGGAAATGCATCACATTAGGGAGAAAGATTTCAAACATATGCAGATTCAAGCTGGAAGTGGAAATAGGACAGAGTTTGGATTCAAAATATGAGAAAATGAGGAAAACCAAGATGGAAATGTTGAGCAACAATGATAGGAATGAGCAAAAGACCCCCACACACTGCATTTTATTATTTATGCTATAGTATTATACTGGATGGACTCTGTAATTCAATAATTGTATGTTTGATAAAGTATGTGTGTGTGTATATATCTCTTCCATTTCTATTTCTATTATTTCTATTTTTATTTCTATCACCTCAAAAGGGTCTACTCTCAACTTATTTATTTTACCATATAACTTGGTATTTTTATGTGGTATAATTTTACCATATAACATATCCAGTTACCATATAACCGGATATGTATTAAGAAGACCTTCATTAGAAAAAAGATGAGTGTAGTTTTAAAACTGGTGGAAGAAATATTAATAATTTGCACTATGGTGATGATACTGCCTTAATAGCCAAAAATGCAAAGGATCTACAGGTTCTAGTAAAAAATGTTAAGCAACACAAGGAAAAATGGGACTAAAATTAAAGCAAAGAAGATCAAATAATGACAACAGGTCCAACAACTAATCTTGGAAGTGGCAATGAAGATATCAAAGCAATGGATACCTTCTCTTTTTTAAGAATCAGCCATTAATCCTAAAGTAAAAAAGCAGTTTTTAAAAATACAATGTAAGAGTAGAACTTGGTAGAGCAGCCATGGAGCCCTTAGATCACAGTATTCAAAATCTGTGATGTTTTTATGCCTACAAAGATCAGAATTGTGTAAGCCAAGGTATTCCTCAAGACACTCTGTAGAAGTGAAAATTAAACTTTGAAGAAGTTGGATAAGGAAGAGGATGGATACCTCTGGCTTTGGTGTTGGAGAAGACTTTTGAGAAGACTTTTGGAAGCCAAAAAAGCAAGCAAATGGCTTATCAGTCAAATCAGATGAGTTCACTCAAGGCACAAATGTCCAGGCTGAAATTATCCTACTTCAAACACATTATGTAAAGAACCAAGAGAAGGTTCTAATGTTGGGAAAGGTGGAAGGAAAGAGAAGAAAATAATGACCAGATGGCAGTGAATGCAACATTTGTAGATCTGAAAGACCAGGTGAGGGAGAAATTTGTATTGGAGAAAATTTATCTTGAGGTTCCCAGGAGTGAAAAATGACTCGATGCCATATAATCAATTGATTGTTAAAACCAATGAGATTTTTCATAACATTGAAAAAAGCCATTTAACTACTTTAGATGCTTTAGTTTAAATGCTTTAGTTACACAGTTTCATAGAAAATAGACAAAAGGCCTTCTCTTTATTGTAATAAATGGACTTACATTAAGGACTCTTCATTGAAAATATACTCCAGATAAGATCTTTTTGTAATCCTAATCAAGCATCCATTCAGCCATGTCTCATTCTGTGTTGTGTTCTTCATGTTCCTTTCAATATATTTTTCCCAAGTGCTTTGTAAAGTAATCCTTTTGCCAACATTTAGCATTATAATGCTATTAACAATCTTCAGGACCTGCAAAACTAATGTATTAGAGGACCTAAGTGCACCCTAACTGATGAAATGAACTTTGGTATCTCACACCACAACAAAAATGTGTCTGCAGAAAAGATGAAGCACAAGGGACTGAGATTTTCTATTATTAAATCTCCAGTGTTCAAGCAGAATACATGTGAGTGATAACCAACAGACAGATTTTTTTTTTAAAAAAAGAACTACACCTTAATTAATGTTGCATATTACCACATAATTGTGATAGAAGAACAATCTTGAACCATGTTGCTAGTTTTTGCAAGCGATTAACCAGATACCATTGACAAGTCTACAACTAGGCTTGGAATGCAATTGCCTCCTCAGCAGAAAATATTCTTTCTTTCTTTCTTTCTTTCTTTCTTTCTTTCTTTCTTTCTTTCTTTCTTTCTTTCTTTTTCCTTCCTTCCTTCTTTTTTATGTTTCAGTTTTCAGTTTCAATGGTAACAGAAATAGGAGGTGAAAGGAAAGAATTAAAATGCTTTCGATTTACAATAAAAGTTGCTACACCTTGCAGAATTCTTGGGCAACAGACTTTTGCAATAGGAATAGCAATAGCACCTAGGTTTATATACTGCCCCAGAACATTCTCTGAGTAGTTTACAAATGTCAGAATCTTGCCCTCAACAAATTGGATCCTCATTTTACCAACCTCAGAAGGATGAAAGACTGAATAAACCTTGAGACAGTCTACAATACTGCATTCTAGCCACTAGTATACACAGATGTTGTTTTGCAGAATAGCTGTTAGAATATCCAATCCAGAGACCAACGCTTGTTCAATTTTACATCATAATAGACTGAAAACCTATGTGCATCATGTGGGCTGTCTATAGGGTACAATAAGCAATCAAATCATACTAGGAAATAATCAATAAAAATTGTTAGGATACAAGCAACAAGGTTACAGTTATAAGTGGGAGGAGGTGGGTAAAAGGAAGGATGGGAGGATTCATAATAGGATTACTAATGAATTACTAATTACCATCAATTACTAATAATTAGTAATGGGGACTTAGTAAATAGTTGGACAGTGTTGAGGGAATTATTTGTTTAGCAGAGTGATGGAGTTCAGGGAAAAACTGTCCTTGTGTTCAGTGGTTCTGGTATGCAGGGCTCTATAGCATCATTTGGAGGGAAGGAGATAAAAGAGTTTATGTCCGGGATGTGAAGGGTCTGTAGATATTTTCACAGCCCTCTTTTTGATTCATGCAGTATACAGGTCCTCAACTGAAGGCAGGTTGCTAGTAATTGTTTTTTCCTGCAGTCCTAATTACTTTCTGAAGTCTGTGTCGGTCTTGTTGGGATGCAGAAGCAAACCAGACAGTTATAGAGGTGCAGAGGACAGACTCAATCATTCCTTGGTAGAACTGGATCAGCAGCTCCTTGGGCAGTTGGAGCTTTCTGAGTTGGTGCAGAAAGGGTTTGCTTAGAAACAAAGCCAAAGATACCTAAGTCTGAAGACCTTAAGGCTGGCATAAGGGAATCACTTGAAACCAATCAAGGAAGCTCAAGCAACTCTGAAGGATATCTGAAGGATGTTTACCAAAATGGGGATTGTCTTAAAAGGGATTGTGTGTTGTACTTTTCTGGACAGCACACCAATCATATAAATCACACAGTGGGCCCTACTATGAATTTTTGTGGGTCTTCATCTCCCATTTAGAATTATTTTAATGGTCTCCCTGTCTAGTTTGCATGACAGAAACAGTCTTCCCCACATCTTTCTTTATTCTTGTATTGGCCATCCCCACCAACAGTAATTTAAGAAGTTGGTGGCAGCAATATTCATTTTGTCAGCCCCTAATGGATTTCCAATTTAACATGGTTTTGTCTTTTATCAATTGCTCAACATATTAAACACTTTTCATCATAAAATCAATAATGATATTCTTTTATAAAATTGTATTGCATTAGTTCGCAGGCCAAGCTAAACATTCTATCGTTATGTAACAATTGAGCATTTAGTGGCATAATTCAAAATCGATCATTACAGATTTATTTTGTCTTTCCACAACTATTTGTAAACATTACTTTCAGTGTGTGTCCCCCCCCCCCCATGTCTTCATTAGCTTCTTGTCACTTTCAAACTATTTTTGCCACCTCCTGCTCTCCCTCTCTGAAGTCCTGACAGCAGCAATTTCATGAGACCGGCTGGTGAGATGTGATGTGTCAGGAAGTCCTGAGAGAAACAAAATCATACCGAGTGGGCAGAGGGGTTAAAAATTCAAGCTGGATGTTTCAACTACATCAGAAAGGCACAATAGTTAGAATGCGGTATTGCAGGCTGATTCCGCTCACTGCCAGGAGTTCGATCCTGACTGGCTCAAGTTTGATTCAGCCTTCCAACATTAGTAAAATGAGGACCCAGATTGTTAGGGGCAAGAGGCTGACTCTGTAAACTGCTTAGAGGGGTCTGTACCGTGATGTGATATATAAGTCTAAATACTATTGCTATTCTGTTCAATCCTATCCTGTCCTGTCCTTTTTCTTACTCTGTTTTGTTCTGTTCTGTTCTGTTCTGTTCTGTTCTGTTCTAGTCTAGTCTAGTCTAGTCGAGTCGAGTCGAGTCGAGTCGAGTCGAGTCTAGTCTAGTCTAGTCTAGTCTAGTCTTGCCTAGTCTATTGACATACTGGCACAGTAGTTAGAATGCCAGTATTGCAGGCTTACTCTGCCCACTACTAGGAGTTGCATCCTGACCAGCTCAGGGTTGACTCAGTCTTCCATCCTTCCAAGGTCAGTAAAATGAGGACCCCAATTGTTGGGGGCAATATGCTGACTCTGCAAACTGCTCATAAAGGGTTGTAAAGCACTTTGGAGCAGTATAAAAGTTTAAATGCTATTGCCATTGACTTTATTATGATATTGCAAGATTCACAGGCTCACAAAGAAGATCTTTGCACCTTTACTTGGGTGCTTCCACCTCACTCAGTTTATGTGCAGAGTGTCTTTTGTCTTGAAAATCACATCATAGGATTTCCTATTTGAGTCGGGGGCTGGATTAGATGTCCTCCAAGATCCCTTTCTATTCTATTCTATTCTATTCTATTCTATTCTATTCTATTCTATTCTGTTCTGTTCTGTTCTGTTCTGTTCTGTTCTGTTCTGTTCTACTCTACTCTACTCTACTCTACTCTACTCTACTCTACTCTACTCTATTCTATTCTATTTTATTCTACCCAACTCGGCCTGACTTGACTCGACTCGCCTCAACTCTATTTTGCACCATCTCCAGTCAGTTCTTGAGTATGATATTGTGCTACTTCCTGCATAAGTTGAAATCTTAAAAAAAACAAACCAAAACACCTACTTTGTTTTGTAGTATGTTTTGATTGGGTCTGTGTCTTCCATTCTTTGAACATATCTGTTCATACATATGACATGAAGTAACATGATATGTATAAGAAAGGACTGTAATTCAATCATTGATTGATTGATTTAAAAGATTGATATGGTGGCCCATCTAAAACAACTCTGGATGGTTTACAACAACAAAAAAATATATCAAATAAGTACATCATAACCCTAGTAAGAGTACAGTCACAGGTAGAAGGCATTAGGGCAATAGGATAATTGTCTTCCAGTACTTGAGTGATCTCACAGGGAACAGGAGATTGACTTATTCTTCAAAGCACCTGAGGGCAGGATAAGAAGGAATGGTTGGAAGATCACCAGAGAAATCCAATCTACAATTAAGGAGAAATTTCCTGACAGTGAAAACAATTAATCAATGGAATAGCTTGTTTCTCAGATTTCCAGGTGCTCCATCATTGAAGATTTTCAAAAACAGACTAAACAATCATTTAACCGAGATGGCATAAAGTTCTTGCCTTGATCAGGGGATTGGATGAAAGGAGGTCCTTCCAGAGCTACCATCCTCTGTTCTCTGTTCTTATCTTCTGTAATAGTTGTTATCAGAGGTGGGTATTCAGCAGTTTCTGACCAGTTCTGGAGAACCGTTGGCGGAATTTTTTGAGTAGTTCAGAGAACTGGCAACATTACCGCCTCTGACTGGCCCTGCCCCCATACCTTCTCTGCCTCTCATCAAGTTCCAGCTGATAGGCAAGGTCTTCTTTTGTTGCCCTGCACAGGAGAATGGAGCTGGAAAGCAGGTTAGTGGGGTGGGGAAAGAAATGGAGAGTTTACAGGATCCTTCTCCTGCCATATCCACCAAGCCATGCCCACAGAACTAGTAGTACGAAAAAAAAATTGAATCCCACCACTGGTTATTATCCTGGAGGAGGAGTAACACAAAAGAGACCAAACAGTATTAATACTACAGCTACAATTGAAATTGTCTTCTCCATAATACTATTAATCAGATAAGACATAACAGCTTTACAGCAAATATGTCTCTGAGATAATCCTCTTTCCGGTTTCCCTTTGCAAGCATGGGCTTAATTCACAACTTTCATATCTTGCCACTGTTATTTGCTGCTTGAGAATAAATGTAAGAATCGAAAAAAAATATCTGGAGATGTCTTTATTCTGAAAGCAAATTAGCTTCTGTTCAGGAAGGCACAATAATAACATCACTTGATTAACAACAGTCCTGCTGGACTGAGAATCACATTCCTGTTTGGAAGGCGTGTTTCGTGCTGACAGCCGACAGAATTCTTCTACTGGAATGGAGCTGACAAGTGAAACAGAAACAGTAATATCCTAAGTCACTTTTCTCAATGCCGTTGCAGCTTTGAACAGTCACTAAACGAACTGTTGTAAGTTAAGGACCACCTGTAATGAGCCTGTGTAATAACCAGGCTCTTATACAGAGAAGGGATTCTTATTAAACAGGGGTGTCCAACTTTGGCAACAGTTTCTCCAATTACTCCAAGGCAATAATTGTCTTGAATCAAACAGTGTATTTGTATTATTATTATTATTATTATTATTATTATTATTGATATCACCATACGCAAGGAAAAAAGAAACACAAAGAACTTCCAAAATATTAACCGTGGTGGTTGTACTGCATGTTTTTGTTCTGGTGGTAAGGAAACTGGTGTTTGACATGGTCTGTGCTGGATGTTATAGATACTGACAACACTGAGGGAGCCATTTTCTACAAAGATATACTCTCCAGAAGGAAACTGCCATAGCAGGAACTCCAAATATATGACCCCAGCAAGGATACCAAAGTGGAAATGATCGATGAATTATTTGGGATTCAGAAAGCAGATGTCTGTTTGCTTATGAGCCTCTTTAGTTTAGCGGTTAAAGCACCAGACTAGAAACCAGGAGACAGTACATTATAGTTCCACCTAGGCATGAAAGTCAGCTGGGTGACTTTGGGCCATTCACCAGGGGGCTGTGAGTTCTAGTCCTGCCTTAGGCATGGAACTTGACTGGGTGACCTTGGACCAATCACCAGGAGACTGAGTTCTAATCCTCCATTAAGCCTTAAAGCCAGCTAGGTGACCAGCCACTCTCAGCCCAGCTCATCCCACAGGTTGTCGTGGGGAAGATACTAAGAGGAAAATGGGCTGGATACATTTTCTATTTTGAGTTGTTTATAAAAAGCAATAGAGGTGGAATATAAATTAAAACAAATAATCAGACGTTGATCTCAAATGAGACCTGTCCTTTGACAATTGATAGATAACTGATAATACAGATAATCAGAGTTGGAAGGGACCTTGTCGATCATCTGGTCCAACCCGCCCCCAAGAGGAGACCCAACACTTTTTCTGACAAATGGCAGTCCAATCTCTTCCTGAAAGTCTCAAGTGATGAAGCTCCCACAACTTCCGAAGGCAACTTCTTGTTCGATTGTTCTCACTGTCAGAAAGTTTCTCCTTATTTCTAGGTTGAATCTCTGTTTGATCAGTTTTCATCCATTATTCCTTGTCTGGCCTTTAGATGCCTTAGAGAATAGCTTGACCTCTTCCTCCTCTCTGTGGCAGCCCTTCAAATATTGGAAGATTGCTATCCTGTCTCCCCTGGTGCTTCTCTTCACCAGACTAGCCAGGCCCAGTTCCTGTAACCATTCATCGTATCTTTTAGCCTCCAGTCCCCTCATCATCCTGCTTTTCTCTGCCCTTTTCTAGAACCTCAATATCTTTTTTATACTGTGGTGACTAAAATTGGATGCAGTAATCTAGGTGTGGCCTTACTAAGGCTTTATAAAGTAGTATTAGTACCTCACTTGATCTTGATTGTATCCCTCTGTTAATGCAAAGTAGGATTGCATTGGCTTTTTTGGCTGCTGCTGCACACTGCTGGCTCCAATTTAGCTGGTTGTCCACTAAGTCTAAGATAGAAGCTGGAACAAGACAGTTAAAGAAGGATGACATCTTAAAAGTCATGGAGCAAAGTTTCTTTTTGCACAACAACTTCAATTGTACAAGACAAAGACAGCAGGAAATCTTTACAGCAAAGCCAGGAAACTATTTGTTCAATCCATTCAAGAAGTCATCATTTAAAACAAACAAACAAAAACCTACCGACATACAATTTATGTGATTTGACTGTTATTTTCAAAGTAAAATCAGGAGGTTCCAAGAGAGGATGTTGTGTGCATGCACTTTGGTTCATGAGGACACAAACTGTGTATTCAATTCAATTCAATTCAATTCAGTTTATTACAGTCACAGACCAGAGACCAGAACAAATAAAAACTCCCAGTAATTATACAATTAAAAATTGTAGAATAAAATAATAAATAACAGATAAAATCTAGGATAAAATTCAGTCTATCAATTACACATGGTCTGATTATATTAAAATTGCAACCCATAATCTGAGTGGCCCATAATCAGTTTAATACTAAAAGGGAAAGGAATAAGCAGTGCAAAGGGTTTGCCACATTTGTTGTATAAAATAGCTGGGAAATAAACTGTGTATTCAATATCATAAAAAGTCAAGATGAGAGCCACAGCTGGTCAATTAAGTTTGATAAAACATGTAAAATTGGAGTAAAGTTTAATTATGCTACAATGGCCACCATGTTTCCTAGGATTTTTTTATTCCATAAGGCTAGGACTGGGTGTATCTTATTGTTCCTGATGGCTATTTGTCCCTGATAACTTAGAAATTAAAAAAAAAATTATCCCAGCACTGCATCTGTTTTGTTTCCCTCTCCGTTTCAACAAATGTAGTGTTAAGAATAGAGTAAATATTGTGTTTTAACTAGTTGCAAAAACTGACCCTTTTTCAGTTTCAAAAAGAACAAGAGTGGCCTTTGCTAATCCCCAAAGATCTGTGAGTTTATAGAATGATGTGATTGCAGGCAAAAAGAAAAAAGAAAAAGAAAATTGGTCTTGAAATAAATGGTTCTTATTAAAATTGGACAGGGGTGCTTAGCATTATGTTTCTAAAGGCCTAACATAGATATTAACGATACTGCACTTGTAGAATCCCATTTAAACTGGCCACTGTGATGAATGGTTTTGCAAGGGTGTATCTTGCTAGCAATATTTATTTTTTGGAAGTCATCCCAAAAAATCTCTTTTCTAAAGCTTTCGGACATTCTAATGGTTTGTTCAGATAGGAGTGAATTCCTCAGCAGATCTGTTGTAAATATTAAGATTCGTGTTAAATACATAGTAGAAAATAAAAGATCTTGAAGACTTTTACCTTTTCAGCCAGAAAAAAAAAAATGATTGGCCTTTGAGTAGTGATTTAGGCTAAGATATCTACTTACCTACTCATACTTGCATTCTTTCAAACTGCTAGGTGGGCAGAAGCTGAGGGAAGGATAGGAACTCACCCTTGGTGATTGGGTCTCCAGTCTGGACATTTGGCTTTACAGCTGACAAGTTCAGTGTCTTTAACCACTGAGCCACCATGGCTCTCCCCTCACAGCATCAGACAAGCACCATATAAAACAATGAGAACTTTAGAAACATGAAAACATTTGGCACTGAAAACTAAATGCCATCCATCTAGTAAACTCACAAGATTCATTTTTCTTGCCATGTACATGTATACATCTGAACTAGACTGTGTTGTTTTTCTGTGTGAAAAGAATGTATATGTGGGTATATGCATAATTTTGTGTTCATTTATTTATTTTGTCATGTTCTGTAGTGTATATTGGAGGCGGTGAACTTTTGAGAGCTATATGCAATGAAATTTCATTTTAATGTATGATGATTAGTGTTCATTCAAAGTTATTATTCTATTCTATTCTATTCTATTCTACAATTTCTTCTGTTCTGTTCTGTTCCGCTCTGTTCCATTCTATTGTGTTGCATTGCATTGCATTGCACTGCACTGCATTGCATTGCATCCCATCCCATCCCATCGCATCCCATATCATCCCATCCCATCCTGTCCCGTCCCACCCACCCCACTCCATCTCATCCCATCCCATCCCATCCCACTCTACTCTACTCTACTCTATTCTTTCTCCTATTCTATTCTTTCTCTTCCATTACATTTTGCTCCATTACATTACATCCATTCCATTGTATTCCATTCCATTCTGTTCTGTTCTATTTTTCTGTTCTGTTCTGTTCTAAAACTTTAAGAGTAACAAAAAAGAAACAAATAAAAAGGGATCAATACATGCATGAGGTGGGAGTGGGTTCTCCTTATCTACTGATCACCTCCAGAGTGGGATGTTATAATCATAGTGTATGTACATATTGAGGAGATGCCTGTCAACATACACATGAATTTACCATTGCTTCCCCCCACTTCTTGATCTAGCTTGTAGCTAATTTGCAGCTCTTAGGTTCCTGTATAAGTACTAACCAGACCAAACCCTGCTTAACTTCTATATAATCATTAACATCATCCAGCTGCTGCTACTGAATATGGATATGCATAAATGGATTCAAATGTGGGGAATTAGCCTTCTCTTCTCCAATTTTCTTTTTCCCCCAACCCAACGCAAGTTATGCTAAAAAAAAAAAAATGCAAAGCCAACTTGTTCAGAGATGCTTCTCTTTGGGTATCATGATTTGTCACTCATAAAGGAACTCCAATTGCTCCACTCTTTTATTTAAATGAGCAACTGTTACTTGTTCTTACAGGAAACACAGAAATCAAGAGGCATTGCATAGAATATTTAAATCACAGATGCTGGAGGAAAGCAATCAAGAAAAGTTACACTTGGAGTTGTTAAAAATTTTTGGCTGGTTATGTTCTGGAAGGAAAATGGGCCTCCAATCCCACATGGTTCTCAGATTTTTTAATTGTTTCCACAAATCACATTTGGGTTTATGGAAAGGATGTCAAACTCGCGATGACACGTTGTCGCCACGTGATGTATCACAATTTCCCTCCCTTTGCTAAATCAGGAGTGGACATGGCTGGCGAGTGACGCATCCAGCCTGTAAGCCCTGAGTATGACACCCCTGGTTTATTGTAATGTGAAACCACATCTAAGCTTTCTTTAGTGTTGGATGCATATTAACTTTGTCCAGTCGTGGGATTCAATTTTTTTTTACTACTAGTTCTGTGGGTGTGGCTAGGTGGGACATGGCCAAGTGGTCATGTGACTGGATGGACATGACTATGTGGTCATGTGATTGGGGTGGTGGTTCAAAAGTCTTTTTTTCTTTCGCAGCACTTCCCGCGCCCCATTTTTGGCCTAGTGGGCCTCAGGGAAGCCTCCTGGGTGCTGAAAAAAGAAGCATTTTGAAGCATTCCAAGGTAAGTACAACAGCGAGGGGGAAGTCAGCTGTGCCACACAATTTATAGATTAGCTAGAAAGCAAGAAATCTAATGATTTCCTGCTTTCTAGCTAATCTAAATCCTGCAGCATAGCTGATCGTCACCAAGCTAATCATCGGAAATACTAGTTTGGCTGAACCAGTAGCTTTTTTTACTACTGGTTCAGGCGAACCAGGCTGAACCGGCAGCATTTCACCTCTGGCTTAATCCCATATCGATATGACTGCAGGATGCAACAGACATCAAAAGCGTCACCGATAAACATTTGTAACTCCTTTGTAATTTTTTACAGATTGTAGTACAATCAGAATCTGCATTTCCCTTTCACAATTCTATCTGTACCACTTGAAGATATTATTAGCAAGTTCTCATACATTGTACATGTTGAAATAGCAAAGTATTAGGTACAGACGGCTGATCTGCTCAGTGGGTGATGAAATTAAAGTTACAAAGAAGAGGGGATATAGGGAATGCAGTGTTCAGATTTAGAAAGCTTCTCATATTTTCCAGAAAGCATGCTTGCTAAAGCTCATAATTACTTTTACAACACTAAAACTCACTTTGATCTAGAAGCTAAGGTTATCAAACATACATGTACAATGGGATTGGTTTATCATGGTACTATAAAACCCAATTTTTAACATTCTTTTCAACTGAATATAAAAAAGCCTTTATTTTTTTGGTTGGAAATATTAGAATGCCAATCACAGTACTCATATGCTCTACCCACAATTCATTACTGTGAAATGAAATAGCATTTAGCCAGGCTTGTCTAATTAAATAACCAAATGCTCCATTGAAAAACTGAAATGGAAAGCCCTCAACACCATCAAGCAAACAGATTACATAAGACAACTACACTGTTCTTCCCAAATACACATTAGGAGTTCAAAATGAATTTTCTAAATAGACTGTTATAATCAGATGTTATCCAGACAAGATAAGTAATAGAGTTGCATGTCCAAGAGGGATCTGAAGCTGTCACCAGTTTAAATCCTAATTTAAAAAAATATGCATAGATAGAGGCACAGGGTAAAAACAACTTCCTCCACCCAAATTTTCTTGGTACTTGTTACTTAAAGGTCTCTTAAACCTTTACTGTATTTATACCATCCTGAGTCCAAGAAGTTTAAAAGCTTCAGAATATGAGTGGAAGGCTAAAGGTTTCAGCTTTTGTTGATCAACAGAAGTGGTTGTAATGTTGTAGTTCATTGAAGTCTCAAGCTGGTATGGTCATCCACAAAGATTTAGAAATGTCAGGCGAACAGAAGCTACGTTCTCACTGGATAAGGAAATTCTCCTGTGAAATGGAGCAATAAGATAAAATGAAACTCCAGTTTGCTTGCTTGTGACTTTACTTACTTATAGCTCACATATGCAGGCTGCCCAACTGATTGGGGGGGGGGGGGG